>JAMZAV010011740.1:0-17381 GCA_024449915.1 Sweltsa coloradensis | reverse complement strand
ATCCCCAGAGGATATGAGCTTTTCGTCACGTCGTCCGTCTTTTGTCCTGTGTCGTGTAAAGATCTTTAGAGATTGGGGCCCCGACAACGACTGCCAGAGCTCGCATTCTAGTTCGGAAGTAATATACACCCGTACTTACCATGCTGATGTTGCGAGATAAAATACGTCCACTGTTTTCGTTTAGATCACACCAGCCCAAACGAAGTGTATATAGTATCCTTGATAGCAGCAATGGGCCAGCATCATTTACAGAATGACAGAGAAATAAACAAAACAATAATAAAACATTACTTGGTTCATCTGATGCAAACTTTCACAGGCTGTGTTCTATTTTACTATGGGTATTGTAAACATTGATCTAAGTTCACATTTTCACATTTTATTTCTTGCGAGCTAAATCGCAAACAGATATGCTCTTTGTTAGCAGTTCTCAGTTACCTGGTAGGACGTTGGTTAAATTTCAGCTCAATCTATTTGGCCGTTCGGACGTATGAGCCGGACAGACAGACATTTAACTTACATACATACATATTACATACATACAATACATACACTTGGACAATGTCACGGCCAAGGCCCGATCGAGGAGAGCGTAACAGAATCCTCATTCGCTTCGCTCACTCGTCTAATATGGTTTGGTATAATTAACTTTTTTAATTAATTTTAATTAATAATTTATAGTAATCATCATCAATATCAATCATACGTAATAATCTTTACATAGCGTTTTGAACATGCAATACTTTTATTTTTATTATTTATTATTATTTATTTACTTTGAATATGTACAAAACAGAAGGAGCAGGCAGCCAGAAGAGGGCTTGAAGCCAAAACACATTGTGTCGACTGCCTTACTACAACATACCACATAAATAAAACAACTTACAATACAAAATATGAAATATTTACAAAGTTATGCAATTTACACGCACGCGCATACACTCAACACTCACACGCACACACACACACACACACACACAACGAAACATCACACACCACACACACAAACACAACACACACACAACTACACACACACAAACGACAAACACACACACAACAGGCTCCTGGTTGCTATTGTGCAAGGATGGCAGAGTGCTGCTCCCATACGAAGTTGTCCTCAAGGCCCGTCTGAAGTCCCGAACTCCGTCAAGGAAATATGCTTGGCACCTTGGGCGAGGGACGATCTGACGGCTTGAGGCAAATGGTGCGATAGAGAGGGCTCTGCTCCATCCTTGATGGGGAGCTCCTCTTATTCAGGCATTTGAACCAATAAGGACCTTCTGTTTCATATTAGTGACGATAGGGTTTGCTCTCCCAAACCCTAACATTGTTTATTGTTTATTTTCTCCTTGGTTTTTAGTACTTGACGGAAAGGAAGAAGCCATCAGCTCTTCCTCTTCATTCTATTCTTTTGTTCTCATTATATCTTCAAGTCAATTTGATGTTCATCCCCTTTATGTTCTATTCGTTTATAGGTATTGAGAAACTTTATCTTTTGGAATACGTTAGCTCTCCCCTACCGGCCCTTTTATACATAAAATAAATAAATAAATAATAAAATAAATTAAAATAAATAAATAAAGATAAATAAATAAATAAATAATAAATAATAAATATATAAATAAATAAATAAATAAATAATAATAAATAAACACACACACACACACACAACACACACACAACACACACACACAAACAACACACACAACACACACACTCGCGCGCCTCGCGGTGAGTAGACGTGTTTTGGAAGGTCGCTCCGTGAATCAGTGCATATAATACAGTTACAGTTGCCTATGGACGTTTTTTCCACGGCAGTACACTCACACTATCTTACCAAATGTCAGCGACACAACTAAATGAATTACTTAACGGAAATTAAAGGAAAACCAAAAGCAAAACATACCAGAAACAGTCGCAAAATACACTGATCAATATAGACGGCCTTATATAATGCTAACGATTTCTTAAAAGGTGCAATGCTAGCCCGTATAAAGCGTCTTAAAGTGGCACTCCCCAAAGATAAAGAAAAGTAACGATAATGAATATAACAACTTTAAACGTGCAAGGTTTATGCAATGACACCAAAAAGTTCGCACTTGAACAATACTCAACACGCCTCAAGTCCGACGTCTTATACTACAGGAAACTAACCTGAAGGATATTCCAAAATCCTTAGCCTTGCAACGTTTTCTGCTTCTCATCAACCTCCATCCAACACTGTTCAGGCACAATCATAGCTCTAAGAAAACTACAAACATCACCGTTATCAGCCATACAATACTTGTCCCAGGATATCTACATACAGCCAACCTAAAATTCGACGGATGCAACTTGCTTATTATAAATGTATATCTGCCGCACGACACACAACATAGCAAATTAACATCCTAAATCAACTCAAAACATTTTGTCGAAATACAAAGCAATGAAATTGTAATAATGGGGGAGATTGGAAATCTCACAACATACATTAAGGACAGATTCAATCACACAGAGCCACGTACAATGAGGCTAAAAAACTAAAACATTTATTAAACCAGTACTGCTTTTCCGACGCGTGGCGTAAGTTCAACCCCCAAAAACTGCAATACACCTTCACAAGTCACTCAGGCACAATGTCAAGACTGGACAGAATATACACTCAAGAAATAAATATTCCGAAGATAATCAGTACACAAATAACACCATCTTTTTCTGATCACTCAGCATTAACTATAAAACTACGGACCAGCCCAATACCACGCGGTTCGCACATATTGGAAATTTAACATAGCCTGCTCGAAAATCCTGACTACATATAAAGTATAAAAACTTTAATATCATATTATAACGAAATAGACCATACGTTCCATCGCAACACTCACTGAAGAGTGAAATAAAACACACACACAAACTCCATTGCCTTCTCAAAATCACATCAGATGTCCATATCACCAATCTAGAACAACAAGTTAAAAGTTTACAGTCCAAAATAAAGTTGACGCCTCAAGAAAAAGAAAAACTCAAACACTTTCATACAGAAATTAGAAAAACATACTTGTCACGAGCTGAAGGTTTAAAAGTTAGAACAAAGTGCGCTTTTTATGAAGAAGGTAACACGAATTCAAGTACTTTTCTACAACTCGAAAAGGAGAGAGCCACGCACAACACACTCTCTCAAATTAGAATAAATGGGTATATTGAAACAAATCACATACAAATTGTAAAAGCAACAAAAGAACATTTTGAAAACATTTTCTCAAACGATGAAACAGTCAACCCAAACTTATTCCCTGAAATTTTTGAGTCGCTGCCTTCCCTGTGAGACTTTGAACGTGAAATGTGTGACGCAGAGATAACAGAGCAAGAACTTACAGATGCAGTTCTTCAATTAAACCGCGGTAAGTCCCCTGGGCCCCGATTCATGTACATTTTTATCCCAGTATAAGCAGATTTAGGTGGTATAAGTGCGGTATAACTCCGAATCCAATTCATGAAGACTTATCCCGCCTCGCACGGGGATAAGAAAATATGTAAACAGATGGCGGACATTTTAAAATTTTGCGTCTATGTGTAAAACGAGAAAAGTTGTCATTACTCTCATAAAAGAAATCAGAAACCATCCCGGGCCTAGGCCCAGATGTAGAAAATTATTCATAATACAACAGTGTAGGCCTAAAGTTCCATTAGGCTATAGGAATAGATAAAATTAAATACTATCGTTACCACGTTTGACAAGCCTAGGCCTCTTCTAGACAACCCTAGGCTGCACGACCTTGTTCAGACACACAACCCGCACAAATAACTAGCTTTGATTACTAAAAGCCTAATGCAGATAAAAAATAGTATGATAGTCCTAGGCTATTCAAAATTTACGGCAATAATACGCCTTTTCTTTTCTTTTAACGATCTCACGCAATCTTCTGTCACTAAATAAAAATGTAAAACAAAAGATGGTGCAAATTTTCAGTGTTCATTTGCTAATTTGCTGATTTACATGGCTGTGGAATGCAGTGGAAAATAACATTTGTTGTGTCTGTTGTTGCATTGGAAATTTTTGATTGGATGAGAGTTGCTCAGACTTAACCAGGCCTTATCCTGCCATGTCCTGCATTATACCGTCCTTATACCACCTATACCCGGGATAAATGTACATGAATCGGGGCCCAGGGCACGACGGCTTAACATCAGAGTTCTACAAAGTGTTTTGGCCAAGCATAAAACATATATTTTTAAGAACCGTTTTATATTCAATCCAACAATGCACATTGCCGCCATCAATGCAAAAGTCTGTATTGATACTTTTACCTAAATCCGGAGACCGCCTTGAGCTATCCAACTGGCGACCTATATCTCTTATCAACACAGATTACAAAATAATAGGAAGAGCTTTAGCAAACCGCCTAAGAAAAGTTATAAACACGATAGTTCATGAAGATCAAACTTTCTGCATTCCCGAAAGAAGGATTCAAGACAACCTACACTTAGTTCGAGACATACTCTACAAAACAAACTCTGACAATACAAATCTAGCCATTATCTCATTAGATCAAGCAGGCGCGTTTGACAACATACGACATGAGTACTTGTTTCACACACTACAATGCTTTGGCTTTGGACAAGTGTTTATCAAATTAATAAAAACTCTGTATAACGGTGCAAGAAGCTTACTTCGAATAGGCCCTACTTTATCAGCACCTATCCATCACCTGACGGGTATAAGACAAGGTGACCCTTTATCAGGCATTATGTTTTCAATTGCTTTCGAACCTTTTCTCAATATTTGTAGAACATCTCTACGGGGCATGGGGTTTTCAGATATCACTGCCACCCTTTGAACCGCCAAGCGACACACCGAGCACCTTAGAGGTCACCGTCAGTGCGTACGCTGATGATGGAACTTTCTTCATAAGTAAAGAAGATGGCTTCAAAATACTGATTGACATGTTTACAAGATACGGATGCATATCAGGCGCCAAATTAAATAAAAATAAATCAAAGGGACTTTGGGTTGGAGGCTGGAGAGGTAGAACCGATTCTCCAATGGGCTTCACATGGTCATCCGAGGGCATGAAGACTCTAGGGGTCTACTTAGGAAACACGCCACACTATGAAGAACAAAACTGGAATATATTACGCGAGAAAGTAGAAAAAATGCTTTCGAACTATAAAAGATGGTCCATGTTACGTCATATAAAGGGAGAAAAGTGATAGTGAACCATCTAGCGCATTCAAAACTCATACATTCACTCTCAGTAATACAGCCACAAGACGTTTTCGTGACAGAGATGCAAAAATATTCGTTAATTTTATTTGGGGTGGCTGTCACTGGCTACATCCAAACTACGTATATGCAAGCAATCAAATAGGTGGTTTAGGTGTTGTAAATATACACGCTTATATCATGAAAATGCGCATAAATTACGTATTTCAAAATGTGATTAGCGCGCAAAACGAAACTTCACTTAAATCGGTGATAAAATCCCACCTTCTTAAATCATATGACAACAGGTATCCCGTCGACAGCATCCTCCTCTCACACATAACAGAAGAAAAACTTTCCAACGTCCCACCTTTCTACCAATCAGTTCTAAAGTCGTGGTCTGAAATCAATTTGCTCCCGGAAACGAAGCCCAACTCATACCAAGCACTTCAAAAACTACCACCCTGGGGGAACGTGCTCATGCCCGAAATCGTTATGCCCGAATGGAAACTCGCTGGTGTCACCTTCCTCGGATATTTCTTTAACTGCGACGGTGTGTGGAGGGCCTTCGAGAGTTTCACATTCCCACCAATATCAGTCTCTCTACGAAGACGTCTGTGTCTAAATATACAACAAATACAAAACTCCATCAAAGATACTTTCCCAAATCTATCAAATTCCATTTCAACACTCCCAACAGGACTCGCATACAAAAGCCTCCTGACAAATAAACTCGAAACCTTCCCACCAAAAGACAATAGAAAAATATATCAAGAAAGCCTGGCAAGACTGATGCACGCACCGACTATAACTGGGAAGTGTGTGTGGGTCGACGCTACAGTAAATTGGAAATCACTTCAAACCCCACTGATATGCAGCAAAGATAGCGACATAGTATGGCGTCTTCTCCACAAATGGAAAAAAAGAGACTCTCCCACATGTCCTTTCTGTGATGAAAACGGATCAGCATTTCACTCCATATACGAGTGCCAATCAGTTATCCCAGTCTGGCAACTCGTTACACTGTTGATTCAGCGAATTATAAGTAAATCATGGATACCACGTGTCACTCTCGTGTGTCTCTTTCCAACGACGTCAACACATCAGCCTGAATCCCTAGCGAACTATTTAATAACACTAACCATAGCAACAATCTATCGACTACAATATTACTACCTAGTTGACGGACAACCCTTACCAGATTTCCACCAATCTCTCGTTCTGGAACTGAAAAAAACGAATTCTTTCCGAATTCGCATATAATATTGGAAGAAACACTATACAAGTTTTTCGTAATTTTTGGTGTATGAAAGAAGTGTTGTGTACAGTCAACAACTGTACACTGTCCCTGAACCCATTACTACAATAATCTCTGCAATCATATTCCACCCCCCACTTCCACCTTAAAAAGGGGGGGGGGGGGAGCAACACAGAAGAAAAGAAGTTAAAGAAGAACAAGAAACTGAACAAATAGAACTATAAAAATCCAAAATGTGTTATTTAATTATTAATTTTTTATTTAAAAATGTGATCTATATCAACGTTTCACAACAAGAACAAAGAAAGACATGTTTATTTAACAGTTTAATTTTAACCTTTTGTTTTTGGTTAATTGTTTATTTGTTTTCCTGTACATGATTGTGTATTTTTTGCAACTTGACATAGATGTATTTGTACCATTTGATGTAAAATATGTTATATGTTTTATAAATAAACAGATCTTAAAAAAAAATAAAAAAAATACATACATACATACATATAATTATATTAGTCACAACGTTTAATGAAACGTATTTTAACTGTAGCCACAAATTATTTTAAAATAGGCGATTGCAGTATAACTTTAAACACTAATTTGTATCTAAAGATTGCTTATGACACTTGAAAAATAGACAAGAAAAATTAAAAATATGTTTTACATCTCCACGAGTTTTAGACGCTAAATAACTATGAGCAACCATGGCTAGTACATTGTTAATAAAATGTAAAATCATATCAATAATATGTACCTCCGGCAGGCCTTCACGGAGCAGCTTGTCTGTCTTCAATGTACTAAAAGTGAATTGAACCTTTGGATTTTAACGCCGCTTTACAATTGCGATTTCACCCTAGAATTTGATTTGTATCCTTCTTATTTCCTTGCTGTGTTGACACTTGTACATCTTCCTGTAAGCGTATTTGTTCATTGTGATAATGTTTTTAAAAACAATCAATTCGTTATGTTTCGATTGAAAACTTTTCCACCCCATCTATTCAATTTTTGCGACAAGAAGCTTAAACTCGAATCCTTGACATTTTCGTACGGATTGTACACTCGAACACTTCCGGGCTCTCTAACACATTTCGAATAACATATGTGTTTCTAAACGTGAAATGACTCCACGTTAGGCATTGGCGAGTGTGACTAAATGGTCCTCACTTCTGACCATAATTAATCTTGTGCTGTAACATGCTGTGCGTAGGGGCGTGGGTGGGGGGGAGTGTAAAACAATGTCTTCCGATTCGACCATGCCTTCAAGGAACAGATACATGAGTGGTGTGAGGGCGACCCCAACATGTGCCACCGTGTGGGTGCCCCATTAGCGACAGAAGAAAACATTCACAGGAACTGTCAGGAGGCTAGATTCAAAATCGTGACGCTTGCACGCCCGACAATACCTTGTGTGCGTGTGTGGATCCGGATACTTTGCGTACCCCAACAATACGCCTATGTGTATGTGCAGAGCACGGGATACTTGCGTACCCAACAATACCCTATGTGGTGTGCCGGCACGGGATACACTTGCGTACCCGACAATACCTGGAGGGTGAGTAGGCAAACGGGACGCTTGTCACGCCCGCAATTACCTTGTTGCGTGTGTTGTACGGGATACTTGCGTACCCAACAATACCTATGTGTGTGTTCATCGCACGGGATACTTGCGTACCCAACAATACCCTATGTGTATTTGCAGGCACGGGGTACTTTGCGTACCCTACACTACTCGGGGTGTGAGTATAGGCCGGAAACGCTGACAAGCTCCGAACAATACCTGTGTGCGTGTGTGGATACGGGATACTTGCGTAACCCGCCAACAATACCCTATGTGTATGTGCGCACGGGATAACTTGCGTACCCGACAATACCTGGAGGGTGAGTATGGCAACGGGACCTTGCACGCCGACAATACCTTGTGGTGCGGTGTGGGATTCGGGATACGTGCGTACCCACGAATCCCTTGTGTATGTCAGGCACGATACTTGGCTACCCGACAATACCGGGGTGTGAGTATAGTCATCGGGACGGCTTGCCGCCCGAACATACCTTTTGTGCGTGTAGAACGGGATAGCTTGCGTACCCAACAATACCCTATGTGTGTGTGTTTGCAGCAGGCACGGGGTACTTGCGTACCCAACAATACCTGGAGTGTAGTATTGGCACGGCTGGACGCTTGCACGCCGACCATACCTTGTTTGCGTGTGGTGGATACGGGTCATTGCCGTCCCAACCATACTGGAGTGTGAGTATAGCCCGGGACGGTCTTGCACACCTGGCGAAAAAACGGATGCCGACAATACCTTGTGTTCGTGTGTGGGATACGGGATACTTGCGTACCCAACATACCTGGAGTGCGAGGTATGCACGGGGCGCTTGCACGCCGGACAATACCTTGTGTGCGTGTGTGGAATACGATCTTTGCGTAACCAACAATACCCTATGTGTGTGAGTGCAGGCACGTGATACTTGCGTACCCGAAATTAACCTGGAGGGGTTGGGGAGTATGGGCACGGTACGCTTGCCGCCCGACAATACCTTGTGTAGCGTGGTGTGGTACGGGATACTTGCGTACCCCAACAATACCTTGGAGTGCGAGTGTAGGCACGGGACGCTTGCACGCCCGACAATACCTTGTGTGCGTGTCTGGATAAGGGATACTTGCGTACCCCACAATACCTGGAGTGGCGAGTATATAAGGCCGGGAACGCTTGCACTAGCCCGACAATACTTTGTGGCGTGTGTGGATACGGGATACTTGCGTACACAACAATACCCTATGTGTGGTGAGTGCAGGCAAGGGATACTTGCGTACCCACCCACCCCGACAATACCTGGAGGGTAGTATGGGGCACGGACTCTTGCACGCCACGACAATACCTTGTTTGCGTGTGGTGGGATTCGGGATACTTGCGTACCCAACATACCTGGAGTGTGAGAAAAAAAAAAAAAAAAAAAAAAAATAGGCAACGGGACGCTTGCACGCCCGACAATACCTTGTGTGCGTGTGTGGATACGTAAATACTTGACGTACACCAACAATACCCTAAGATGTGTTGTGGTTTTCAGCAGGCACGGGTGTTACTGTTTTTTTTGCGTACCCAACAATCCTGGATTGCAAGTGTAGTCCACGGGCCGCATTGCACGCCCGAACAATATACTTTTGTGTGCGTGTGGGTGGATACGTGATACTTGCCTACCCAACAATAACCTGGATGCGAGTATGGCAACGGGACGCTGCACGCTCCGGACAATACCTGTGTGGTGTGTTGATACGGGATACTTGCGTACCCAACAAACCCTATGTTGTGTGTTTGCAGCAGCACGTATACTTGGTTGCGTACACAACAATCCCTGGAGTGCGAGTGTAGGCCTGGACCGCTTTGCACGCCCGGCATACCTTGTGTGCGTGTGTGGATACTGTATACTTGCGTACCCACAATACCCTATGTGTTGTGCAAGCCGGGATACTTGGCGTACCCAACATACTCTGGAGTGCGAGGATGGGCACGGTGACGCTTGCACGCCCGACAAGACCTGTGTGCGTGTGTGGATACGGTGTATACTTGCGTACCCAAACAAATACCTGGAGTGCGAGTGTAGGCACGGGACGCTTGCACGAAATTGGCCCGACAATACCTTGTGTGCGTGTGTGGATACGAGGATACTTGCTACCCACAATACCCTATGTGGGTGTGTTTTGCAGCAGGCACGGGTACCTGCGTACCCAACAATACCTTGGAGTGCGTGTAGGCACGGGACGCTTGCACGCCCGACAATATACCTTGTTTTTTGTTCATGTGTGATACGGGATACTTGCGTACCCAACAATACCCTATGTGGTATGTGCAAGCACGGGTCTTGCGTAACCCAACAATACCCTTGGAGTGCGAGTGTAGGCACGGGACGGTTGCACGCCCGACAATACCTTGTGTGCGTGTGTGGTTACGGGATACTTGCGTACCCAACAATACCCTATGTGTGTGTGTGCAGGCACGGGATACTTGCGTACCCAACAATACCTGGAGTGTGAGTATAGTGTAATGAATCTAACCAATTCACCAAACAATAAATACAAAACTACAATTAAAAATACAAAAATACAAAAAGACTTACAGGTTGCCTCGGCTGCAGTCGGTAGAGGAACACGGCTTGGTAAGTCTGGGTTCAATAGACCTAACCAGCTGTCATAAAGTTTATAATAGTACAAGGGATATGAGTGATCAAACAGGAATAATAGCCTATAAATGAGAGATAAATATTAATTGACAATTTAATTGTGTCCCAAAAAATCAGACGAATTGTACAAGTTATAAGGTAGGCTTAGCCTACAGGAATCAAATTCCTTGTAGTGATGATGTGAATTAGGCCTACAATTATGCAATGGAATCTAAGGTTACAATTATAACAGTGACATTACAGTGAACAGTTATACCATGAAAATACAGGTTAATATCGCGGTCCTTTGGGCCTATTTAATGGCATGAAATCCTCGCTTAAAGCTCGTCTCTCACCAAATGTTTTTACCGGGTCCTTTGGGCCTATAAAAATGCATGA
Source organism: Sweltsa coloradensis (assembly GCA_024449915.1). Taxonomy (NCBI): domain Eukaryota; kingdom Metazoa; phylum Arthropoda; class Insecta; order Plecoptera; family Chloroperlidae; genus Sweltsa; species Sweltsa coloradensis. The sequence continues at coordinate 6,384 of JAMZAV010011740.1, read as the reverse complement.
AAGCCTCCGTTCCTCTTTTCAAAAAGTTTCAGTTGATAATGTCCAATAGCCCTTAGGCTTTCCGGGGTTTTATATTAATAGTTCAGTTAAAACGTTATTGACGTACCAATATCCGCCTTAGGCTTACGTCTTTGTATAGCTGTAGTTTGTCTGAATGGGAGTTATAGGCCTAGGCCCCCTAGATCCGAATCCATGTGTAGAGTCCAAATCGAGTCCAACGTCCAGGTGAGAATCACGCCCGCGCGTCCCAAAGTCTTGCCTCAATTGAAAGTTCCTTAGAAGGTAATTGTATGTGTTAATTTAAGTATTGTCGGCGTCTTGGGTCTTCTCGGATGCGTACCCTCCCGCTCGTCTCAGCACCATCTGTTCTCGTGTTGGCTAGATGGATTCTGTCGTCCAGGTGTCCAGGTGAGAATTACGCCCGCGAGTCCGAAGTCTTGCTATTTCCTTTAAAAAAATGTATTGTGTATGTTTTTAATTAAGTAATATGTACGGCTCTGGGTTTCCCCTCGATTGGCGTCCTTCCTGCCCTCGATCACATCATCTGTAGCGCGTCAATGGTTGCTTGTTTCTAATGCTGCAAATGGAGTTTTCGAATCTTCTTGCTATGTGCCGTAATATCGAAGGTTCTCGAACATCAATTGCGTGATCTAGAATTACTTAGAGCTCATTTTCGCAATCACGCGTAGTAAATTGAAGATCGCAACGTCATTGTCATGTTGTAAATAAAATTATCATAACTAGTAGTTGGTCGACAATGCACTCTATCGGGTGTTTGGTGAAACTAATACGCTAGATCGCAGGCACTGTCATATGTTGGTGTGAAATGTCGATGTCCTTCAATGGTCGATAACTGTTCGGTCGACAATGTGTTTCCGGCGTTACGCTAGAATGCAGCACTTGGTTTGTAAGTGGAGACACTCGGGTTTGAAATACTGCGTGACTTTTGAATTGAATATTTTGATACGTAAAAGCTCGCAATTGTTTTGACACTAAGAATTCACTGTTTTGTTGTTGTTGTAAGTTGGTTAATATTATTGTTTGCTGAAACATTAAAGAGTTTAATAAATTTTTTCTTATAATTATGTTATTGAATAATTATTTAAAGTAGGCCTAATAAAATTGTTATGTTACAGTGTCCTCCTTAATTGAGAACAGTTAAAAGGCATTGACAACTGTGAGCAATTATTATAAGTGTACATAAGAAAATGATATTAAATCACATATATACATTGTTGGTTACTTTTGCATTACAAAAATAACAATAAATGGTACATTAACAAGAATACTACAATCAGAAATTAATGTGGTACAAACAAACATGTTTAATAGTCAATGTCAAATAGTCAGGATGTCAAAAGGAGTTGTGAAGGATGTAGACTGAGTTCCTAGACCAACCTAACCTAACTCATTAATGACTTAATTAACATTAACCAAATTTTATGGTCGCTCCTCGAACCCTTTGAAAACAAAGTATAATGAATAATATGTACGGTCCTCCCTAACTTCCGACTTCCACAGTCCTATCCTCATCCTTTAAGTTTTAATAGGTGAAATACAATCTTCACTATTTTTTGTTTGTTTTCCCATAATTTTTGTATCATTTCCTATCACTGTACCATTTTTCGAGAATAAAGATCAGTTCCAAATTTGCCCTGATGCGCTTTCCGCATCTTGCAACACAAGTTATCACTACGATGGCTTCACATAAGAATTACCATCCACTGCATGCTATGAAGTAGACCATCAGTCCTCCCAATCAACAAAGTGATTCATAACCCACCTATGAAATGTTCACAATGACATTTATTTCCCTTAAGCTTCGCAGTATCAGGGTTTGAGAATGTATTTTCCTTTATAAAAAAATCGCTAATTAAAGAATTATATCAGCCTTTATTTACTAACGTACGCGTATCAGAATGTTTTTATGGTGTGATGGATTAATGAATGGTGTATGTATTTTAACCTTCCGTTACCTACTGTCAGAATTCTTTACAATCGAAGAATCCCCTCTCGCTTTACTAAGTAATGTTTATAGGTTGTGTACTTCTGGTAGATTTTGATATTAAACTGATTTTTTGAATGTGTCTATTACTAAGGTTAATAGGTTTTCATAGACAAAAGTTTTTCTAAACCACCAGGTTCCTCGTGTAATGGGTGCTGGGCTCTAAATTCGCTACGCGAGTTTACTCCTTACTTTTCAAATAATGAACTATGTTTCAAGGTTTCTGGTTTTATTTATTTAAACCAACCGTTGCCTTCAAACGCAACCTTCCAACGCTGTACACCAGCCTTATAAATGAAATTTTACATAATCATTTAATTGCTACACATGCGTAAACGCCAACAGAAAGTATCACTTTAATAAAAGTTAGTCCATCGATCAAAAGAATTAACACCGATATCTACTTAAACGCCTTAAAATTAATAAATGTGAATAATATACCACTGCATCTCTACTACAGAAGGCCTACAGCAACAAAGGCGTTACAAACTCACTAAAGTACACGGATGACAACACAACAAGTTAATTGTGTATGATTATTAACGATTTGATTAAGTATAGAGGTTGATTAAATAAAGGTTGATTAATATAAGGTTAACTTTTATTATAAAGGTTCAGATGGTAACAAATGCCTCGCTCTTCAAGGTCACACCATTGCCAGAAATTGTACCTCTGACAGGTTAATGTAGTGGTGTGTTGTTTATTTAGATGTAAAACGTTGTTTAAAAACGTTGTCAAGATTTAATGAATTCAATAAAGTCAACCAAAATTATCAAAGGATGATTTCAAGTTTATGGCATAAGTTTACGTTACGTTTCCGTAGCCAAATTTTAAATTTAAATTTAAATTTAAATTCAAAATTGTTTGTGGGGGGATTTATGAAATATTCAAGACGTGTCAATGTTTCAAGCATAATTCTGTTTATCAAGAAATTCAGATTAAAGTTCAAGTTCAAGGTCCATATTCTATTTAAAGGTTCAAATTTAAAATATTTCAAAAATGTTTCTAGGTTCGTATGCCAGGTTCGAATAAAAATTTCAAAAGTTTCAACACATCTGTGTTAGTGCTACGTTTAATTTAAAGTTCAAGTTACAGTTCAAGAAATTATTTAAGTTCAAAAATAACTCAAATGGTTTTTAAATTACATTACGTTTTTACGTTACTTAAAATTAAAATTTCACAGTTCGCTGCTACTTCCAAAATTTCAAAGTATAAAATTTATAGTATAATTTTATTTTAAACAGTGCAAAGTATGTTAAAATTTATTTTAATAGCAAAGGTAGTTCACTTTAAAGTTCAAAAACAAATTTCTATTTGATTATGCTTAAATTCAAAAGTTATAATTTAGAAAAATGGGAGGTTATGTTATTTAGGCACTGTGCGCAGATATTAGGCTTATGCGTGCATCTAGGTTGTGCGTGACATCACGTAACTGATGGCCCACGAGTTTGTTTACCAGTTTCTTATTTATATTTTAACAGTAATTTTATTGTTCACGAATTGCCGAGTTTTGAAATGTAAGGTGACTACTTTAGGCCTACACTTGCTCGAGTTGATCGACTTTATATTTATAGTCTAAGTGTGTCTTGTTCTGATTTTTATTTTTCTACCGATATGGTTTGTTTGAAAAACAGAATTTTGTTATTTAAAATTCAAAAAGGTATATGCTTGTCCTGCCTGCATGCATGTGTATTAGTGATGGGTGCTAGTTTTGTTTTAGTTTTTTTGTTTACATTTATTTAATCTATGTTTACGTTTATTTTTAATCTTTTGCTTCTTTTGTTGTTCACTTTTGTTGTTTGTTTCTCTTTGTTATTTTTATTTTTAGTGGGTTCATAAACTTATGTAGTTCCTCTTACCTCCATCTTTAGTTAGTGTTTGTTTTATTTGTTTAATACGAGTTTGTTCATTCAATTGTTGTTTAAGTTCTAACTCACTGTCTATGTTCTTGTTAAAGTGTGTGTAACATCTAGCCCATGCTATTGAAGTTTGTTTTACTTTTCTAAGTGTTCCTACTGTCAATTAACTCAAGTCAAGGTTACCTCTGCTCTCATTCTCTCTAGTGTACTATCTGTCTCAAATATTGCTTCCCCTCTCTAATTTTAATTGAGTTAATCTCTACAATCTCGTTTTTATCACTGAAAGGATCTGATATGATTTACAATTGCGAATGAATTTTGCTCTTCTCTGAATGCTTTTAGTTCTTTGCTTGTATGCTCTCAAGTCTGCATTGCATGCTTTCTGTTCTGTCACTACTGATTCTAATATTAACGGAAAGATTTCTGTCGTTCACTACTGATTCTAATTTTTATTTAACACTGAAAGATTCCATCATGCTGGTTAATTTTATCAAACACTCACCAATTTTGTTTTGCTCAGTTCTACCCAGGGATGTCTACCTGCTTGGTTGTTTTGGTAAATCCTCACTCGGTCAGTGCAGAGGAAATCGGTTTTCAGGAAGTGCAGTACAACTTGGCGTAGGAGAAAGATTTCTGTTTAGTTCAGTTTCGTAGGTATTCAGTCGTTTGTTCCAGCGTTTTGTTGTCCACTGAAAAAGTTCAAAACTGGCATTAATGTTACCATCCAAATCATTGTTCTCATTCGCATCATTAGTTCCGTTTTATTTTTATTTATTTTATTTATTTATTTAACGTCTATCCTATTCAGTTATAAAAACTGATTTACAAAGGAGGACAACTAAATAAATCTAATACATAGAATGCCGAAACAACAATAAATTACATTTTTCGTAATATTTGAAATAGTAGCATTACAACAACAATGCATTTAACACAAGAATTTTGGTAACAAATTGAATGATATTATATGCATTCAATGAATCCACTCATTTTAAAGGGTGATGTTACAAGTTATTTTTACTGAATTATCTTTAAATTTATAGTTTTCAGGGGCATGAAACAAGTAAGAGGCCCTGCACGTTCGGGCGCCCTGTAATGAATCTCCTCCCCTTCACCAACAATAAATACAAAACTACAATTAAAATACAAAAATACAAAAAGACTTGACAGGTTGCCTCGCTGAAGTCCGTTAGAACACGGCTTGGTAAGTCTGGGTTCAATAGACCTAACCAGCTGTCATAAAGTTTATAATAATAGATACAAGGGATATGAGTGATCAACGGAATTAATAGCCTATAAATTGATAGATGAAATATTAAGTTGACAATTTAATTGTGTCCCAAAATCAGACAATTGTACAAGTTATAGGTAGGCTTAGCCTACAAGGGAATCAAATGTCACTTTTAGTGATTGTGAAATTAGGCCTATAATCCTGTCAAATAAGATCGTATATTCACGTTTGGAGGAAAAAATTGCGATGTCGCTGAATTTTTGCAGAGACCTTCCTTATATAATACTAATCAACATACTACACTCCCTAAAAATCGGACTGGAGCTTCGGCCGCCATATTGGAAAAATGGCAAGCCAACGGTGTTTGTTATCGAATATCCTCCAATTGGTTTGAGAATGACAAAATATCTCATTGCAAAATAATTCCCCCATTTTAATTTCCCTACAAAACCGGTGTTCCGTTATAGTTTTTGTAGGGGTAAAGGTTAACGTTCAAAAAAAATCGTGGTTTATATGTTGCTTATTGAGTAAACCCAGGTAATTTCGCAAATTTTCAAAAACGCCGCATCAAACAATGCCCGGTAAATACGTAAGAAATCGATTAAATACAAAAGGACTTTTGTATGGGTTCCTAAACAGCTTCCATTATTATTTTAAAAATCAGGTCTGGCGCACATCGAATTTTGCATTTACCCAGGAAATTTGGGTTTTTCGCATTGTTTTGGCATTTCCTAAAAATACCCTTTTTGACTGTCCCTTATTAAGCACTAAATAGCATTGGAGGTAAAATTCTTCCTTCGCACATTGAAATGACTCAATTAATGATCCGATTTACAAACCAAAGTTTAACATCCAAATGGCTGCTATCTAATATCCGCATCATCAAAGTAATTTGTAGCACAAAAAGAGTGTAAAACAGCACAAAAACAGTATTCATATTGTGAATATTAGGAATAAGCAGCCATATTGGATTTAAACTTTGGTTGTAATATCGGAGTCATTATTTAAGTCATTTCAATGTGCGTAGAAGAATTTTCCTCCAATGCTTTTAGTGCTTAATAATGGACAGTAAAATAGGATTTTTTAGGAAATGGCCAACAATGGAAACCCAAATTCCGGGTAAATGCAAAATCCGTTTTCGCAGAACTGATTTTTTAAAATACTAATGTAAGCTTTCATGACCCCGTACAAATTCTTTGTATTTTAAATGATTTCTTATGATTTAACCGGTCATGTTTGATGCTGGGCGTGAAAATTTGAAATTAGCTGGTGCCCAATAAGAAACATAG
>JAMZAV010011739.1:0-78107 GCA_024449915.1 Sweltsa coloradensis | reverse complement strand
GTTTATTGTTGTTACTGCATATGTTATTAGATTTATTTAGTTGTCCTTTGTAAATCAGTTTTTATAACTGAATAGGATAGACGTTAAATAAATAATAAATAAATAAATATAGTCTTTAGTAGAAACGTATACTAGGTAGGTAGGTATACTTCTATGAGAGCCCTAGCAATATCGTTCCCTGCGCGACCTGATACCTTTTCATTCCATAAACCACAACAGCCTTGCTTGGTGTGGACATCACATGCAGTCATGTTATACACGGCAAATTTTCGTTTATAAAAGAAAACGGATATGGCACTTTTCGGACAGGACAAGACACATTACATATCAAAGCATAAGTTTAGGGCTGCCGCTGGCTGGGATTGTAGGTCTTTCGGATATTACGACAGAAGCGTTTGTACTCTGGGGCTTCTTTGTAACTAGGACCACTAGGCACGGGCCTAGGGGCGCAGCTCTTGGGGGGCGGCTCTAGAACGAAACTACAACAACCCATAAATATGAGCAAGTTCATCAGGAAAGAAAATCTTCAGCAAACGTTTCCAAATGTTGATATTGCTCTCAGAATGAACCTCTGCACAGCGATTAGTAATTGTTCAGCACAAGGATCATTTTCCGCGTTAAAGAGAGTGAAATCATATCTCCGATGTACGCTGATTCGCTGAAAGAACAAAAGTTAAACTCCCTCGCAATCCTTCATATTGAAGCTGAAATTTTAAATGGTAACGGATTTGAGTACAATTGCAACAACAAAATCAAGGCGTAAACGCCTTTAAATAAAACCTAAAATGATTGAACAGTTTTAATACCTAGATGTATTTTTTAACAGTTTGTCACACATCTATATTTTTTCATTTTAAGTTAAGAACAATAAAATGTACTGTATTTAATTAATAATGTTATGTATTTTTTACATTATTCTTTTGACTGCAATAAAACCAAATTTGTAGCTTAGTTGATCCATACGATTGTTTATGACAAGCTTCTAATCGCGTGGTGTAATTCGTGGCATGATGGCTATGTTGTATGGACTTGTTATTTGGGGGGGAGGGGAGGCAAAAAATGTTTGCCAAGGGGCGGCGAATTTCAAAAGCCGGCCCAGTATGTACTGTAATGAGAGGGTCTAAAATAAGAAGCTCCTCTAGGCTCAGAGGAAGTTCATCACCTGTTACTCTCGGAGGCCTACTTACCCCCGACTGAGCGAGGAGCCGCCTTAACTGCTTCAAAACATGGATATTGTCTCTTGCCATGATCTCTTAAATATATATATATATATATAAATATATATATATTATAATTTATTAACTTCATTAATATGCAGCATATCAAGTGTATTTTAATCAATAAGATATCATTATGTAATCAACTATCAAAACCAATTATCATTTATACGAATTTGTCTGTGTAATTAACATAAAAGTGAATAATCAGTAATAAAACTAATTAAGCTATTTAAAGATTAAATTTCAAATTTTAAAGTAGCACATTATATGAACCTGTTATATTAAAGATGTTTGCCGCTTAATCTTATTTGAAACGAATCGGTTAACTATTAAGAGAGTAATTAGAGTTTGAAGTTCATTACTTGGATGTTTTCTTCATAAGATGTAGTTTAGCATTGACATCACATGCTCGAACGATTCCACTATTTTGTAACGACGAAGGTTCGAAATCCTTCTCTGGGCTTCGACCACAAACCAGGAGAGGCTACGTAGCTCGGTTCTCAGAATTGTATAGAGTCAGAACAAACTTTGTGCGAGCCGGACTCATCTTGTAGATGAAGGGTGTAGTGAGGGGGTGTCTTTGAAGGTAAATCTTAGGTGGAGTATCTTTACACTGTTAGGGAGGAGCTAGGCTTGTCACGTGACATTTGAGGAATATAAACCTTCTCTGGACAGGTGGCTCAGTAGAAGTAAAGGTGTGAGAGGCGGTAGAGGAGTGTGTGTGTCGGCGTAGGCCGCTAGGGCGGTTGAATTAATCAGTTGGTTACGGTCGGAGGAACGGCCTCTGTGCTTCTTCATCATGTAGTTCGCTAATAGGCCTCATTAGAAGACCTGTGTGATTTGAATCCGCAGTGTTTTAAAGTTGCAATTCATAGAGCGAGTTAACTGTTAATTCTTGGATACTAAAGATCAAGTGATATGTGAAATATTGTGTCTATATTTTACATCGTATGTTCGGTTTTTAATTGATTGTTGTTAATTGTGCGCGCTTCATCAGGAACACTCTGTGACATGTTCAATGTCATCAACTCATTTGCATAAATCGTCGTTGTTAATTGTACGCGCTTCATCAGGAACACTTTGTGACATGTTCAACGTCACCACTTATTTGTATCTTCATCGTGGTTAATTGTGTTTGTGTCTTGTCGGAGATCTCTTACCCGGATTGTGCAGTATTTACTCAAGTGACTGGATTACATCGTATCACGTTGCGTGTTCCTCGGCGACCAATAGACTGTCCAGGAGTGTCTGCTTCTGCGCACCAGCTGTTTTGTGTCGAGCCGATCGCCGTCAGGGGTCACGTGGGCCTATTGGATACTTCGTTCCGGCCGAGAATTTCGCAATGTATTTTCGTCAGAAGTAAATAGATGAGTACCAAACATCTTTAATAATCAATAATTATTTAAAATTCATTATTATTTTAAAACAATTTAAAAATTATTATAATATTTTGGCGGGAAATAGATGTATGGATAGGCAGGTGGACTAGCCGATGGGAATTTAGCATTTATAATAGAACGGATCCTTAGGCAGGTAGGCTGCTATTTAATTGTTTGTATTTGTTTATCTACAATATACCTAATCTGAATGGAAATCATTCTTACCGTTATAATTTAGTAGACTTGATCCATTTTATATCCTTCTTTTAAAATAAGTTTATTTTTCAGGTATTGATTTTAATTCACAAAATTAATTAATTAATTAATTAATTAATTAATTAATTAAAATATAATTTTATTAATTGAAGATTTTTGTGTTCTTCGGCAATTTAAACTAGACCTTGTATTTCTTTGTTTAAGTAAGTCCTCCTGTGTCCGGGCAATTTATTTCACAGGTGAGAAGACTTACACTGCCGCCACGTTTTTGAGCGCAATCGAAAGATTATTTCTCATGAAAATCGCAATTTTACGATTTTTTTTCTTTTTTCTTTTTTTTCTGTTTGTATGTTTGTGTGTTTGTTAACACGATTCCGGCTAAACCGATACTCCAATTGCAATAAAATTTACTGGAGGTATTCAAAATCACTAAACTTAGAACTGCCACGTTTTTGAACGCAATTTCAAAATTATTTCTCATTAAAATCGCAATTTTACGATTTTTTCGATTTTTAAAAATGGTCTTCGACTTATAACACCTACATGCTTTATTCGATTGTAATAATTTTTTTACAGAACCTTAATTTTATGAATTAATATATTCATGTGAAATTTGAGTGTAACCTAAAAATAATTTCTCATGAAAATCTTCTCTCACGCAGAACCTTTTGGTAGAATAGTCTGGACAAACCTTATATATGACTACTTGCGTCTGGTTCCAGAGCGTCGCTGACGTCTGGAGGAGCCCCTGTTCACTCTTGTCACCAAAAAAAATAAAATAATGGGCACTGATAACTCCACTGTTGAGTGCCCTAAAACAACACGAACTAACTAAATAACTTCGAACTTTCCTCTAAGCTTCTTTCATTGGCGTGAAGAAAGCCACGCCTAGTGGCTGGCATATGTGTGTGGAGTTTGGGGGAAGGCACATAGCCAAATTGTCCCCTATGACAACCTTCTTGGCCTTCGGAGCAACTTTGTGAAGTTAAAGGAAATGGCGATTCTCGGTGCACTGTTTTACAGTCTATGATAACATTAAATCCATGGATAAGGCAATATCTGCGACACTCCAGTATCGTCACGATAAACCTCACTGCACATATAGAAATATCAATCATAACCAATAAATTACACCTCTCAGAGTTCATGTGCTATTGTCATCAACACAATTTTGAAGAGTTTCAATGCACTTTACGTATAGCATCGATATGACCTCGCCGCCCCGCACCTTTTGACTACCACCTTTGCTCACACACAGCGCAGCTGCAGCCTCGCCTCGCAGTCGGTCTGTCGTTCTTGTCGCTGGCGGACGTGTTTTGTCTCCGCTCTACGGTCTGTTCGTGTCGAGCCTCCTCAGTACACGGAGTTAGCTTCTGTCACTGCTGAATGTGTTGTTTGACCAAGTCTTTGCTGTTATGTTCTCGCATTATTCTCTTTAATATTTGTGAACTTCGGGAGATTGTCTGTTCTGTCCAGGCTGGAAGGTTTGTTCGCTATTTATTCTGTCCTGCTTGTTAGGAAAGCAGTTGTTATGTTAGTGTTGGTCTCAGTCTGTTCTGTCTGTACAGCGTGAGGGATTGATGTTCGGAAAGTGTCTGGTTCTGTTCATTGTGGGATGAGAGCCTAGTCACACAAAGGAGGTGTCCGGTTTCTGTGCTTGGATTTTTGTTATACCAAATTCCCTGTGTAGGTGTTGCAAATTACTCATTGTTTGAAGCATTATTTTACTAATAATGTAAGTTAGTGTTACTAAGTGGGTTATTGATGTTATAATTTGTGCACATTTTTTTGCACGTACCGGTATGTGGTATTGTCTGTCAGTAGGGTAGTAACGTACTTTACATAGTTTGTTCCCTCATTAATCTGGCCTGCTTGTCCGGGAAGTGCTCGTTAACTCAGTGTTGTGCTCCCTCACATCCCGAGTGATGACATCCAAATCTCTTTTTTTTTTTACAAAAGCAGGATTGTTACGACTTTCCCCAGCCCAGTCAAACCACCGGGTTTTCACCCAATGAAACATAAAAAAAAAACAAGGGGAAATTGCAATACCTTGAATCTATCAACCTCTGCTAGTCATTGTCGATTGAACTCGGGGGGCCAATATATCCTCGCGTACTACAATCTACTATTTACCTGCAGATGTTGTTTATGACGTGACATGCGCCGTGTTATAGCTGGTCCCTAATTTCATTCTATCTTTATCTCAGGTCTTGAAACAAATATGTGGGACATGCAATGCTACGTGTTACAGAAGCTTCATCCATTATAACAGTAAAATCCTTGCTCTAGGCAATATCTGTGACTATGAATATGTTGTATCGTCACGATGAACCTTGTTACACTTATACAAATATCACTCTACTCCAATAAATTCTACCTCTTGGAGCTCAAAAGCTGCGATTTCGGAAGACTTCCATGCACTTCGACGTGCAGCATCGATATGACCTCGCCGCCCCGCACCTTTTAACTGCACTCTCACCCACATTCACTCGCAGCACAGTCTCGCTCTCGCCTCGCAGTCGGTCTGTTGTTCTTGTCTCAGGCGGACGTGTTTTGTCTTCGCTCTGTTCTTATTAGGCCTCCACAGTACAAGCAGCTATAGCTTCTGTTGCTGCTGAATGTGTTGTTTGTATAAAAGTCTTGACTCAAATGTCCTGGCATCGTGGTTTGCTTACTTCATGATCCGAGCTCCAAATTCGAACTCATACCGAAATGCAAGCCGGTATACACATGTTAACTCTAATGCAACTTCTGTCATGAAGTATTTTTTCGCCTCGCAGTCTGTCTGCTGTTCATGTCGCAGACGGATGTGTTGTCTCTGCTTTTCGGTCTGTTCTTGCTGGGTCTCCACAATATAAGGAGTTCACTTCTGTTAGTTAGTTAGTTATTGGGGTTTTAGGGCACCAAACAGTAAAGTTATCAGTGCCCATCGAATTTTCTAAATGATAAATATATATGAATTTCAAATTTTATTTAAAAGGTTTACTTTACGTAAGAAATTATTAACATTATCGCTTGCCGTAGAGCTGTCTGATAAAATTTCTTTGAGGGAAGGTTTTAATTTAAATTCTTTTCTATCACTACTATATTTTGTACAGGTTTCTAAAACGTGTTTTATAGTTAGAACTTTACCACACTCATCACAAATGGGAGGATCTTCACCTCTTAGAAGATAACCGTGAGTGAGGTATGTCACATACCTGATTGTATTCAAACAGATAGAATATATAGTTCGCAATTCGATATTTAATTATTATTAGCAGCAATTAAATGGTGGGAAAGCTAATTTTGATTTGAAAACATATTTTTACTTCATAGCCTCACTTTTACGAGATAGTTTTTTCGTCTCGTACGCGTGAGTGTGTAAAATGCCGCCGCCTAATCGTGTGTTTTCAATGACGATGTTAAGAAGGACTTTCCTTATCTTGTTAGACACGAGACTGATAATGACAAAGTGTTTTGTACGATCTGCAAAGCAACATTTTCTATAGTTATTATACATTAAGGTAAACCCCCGAGTTGCCATTTTTCAGTTAAAACATGACAAAATAATTGTAGTATGGTCTGGGGCTTCGCCCCAGACCCCAGCTACAGCCACCAGAAGTTTGTCCCGCTTTTTTGGTTTGAAAATCTGGACACCCTAGGTATGTGTGCCCGATTCTTAAACGAGTCGGAACCACTTCTTCACGGCGAGTGGAGCGACGTGAAGAGATCCAGGCTGCCGTGCTATTCTTGATTTGGCACAATTTATTGTTTCTATCTTGTTCCAGGAATACTGCCATTGCTCTTTTAATGCTGAATAAGTTGTTTGAGCAAGTCTTGGCTGTTTTGTCCTCGCATCGTTCTGTTTAATGTGTGTTAACCTCGGAGGTCACTGTTCTGTCCAGATAAAACGGATTGTTCACTCTGTGCTCTGCACTGCTTGTCAGGGAAGTGTTTGTAATCTCAGTGCTGTGCTTTATACAGAGAGGTTGATGCTAGTAACGTGTTCGGTTGTGTTCTGTGTGGGATAACATTGAACTTTCCCATGTCGTTCTATCTTCATCTCTGGTCTCGAAACAAATGTGTGGGACATGAAATGCGACGTGTTACAGAAGCTTCATCTATAATAACAATAAAATCCATGCTTAAGGCAATATCTGTGAATATGTTGTATCGTCACGATGAACCTCGTTACACTTATACAAATATTACACTACTCCAATAAACTTCCTCATGGACCTCAATAGCTACTGTTCAATGCGATGTTGGAAGACTTCCATGCACTGGACGTGCAGCAACGATATGACCTCGCCGCCCCGCACCTTTTAACTGCACTTCACACCCGCATTCACTCCCCGAGTCCCAGCGCAGTCTCGCCTCGCAGTCGGTCTGTTGTTCTAGTCGCAGGCGAACGTGTTTTGACTCCGCTCTCCAGTATGTTCTTGTCTTGCCTCCACTGTAGCCTCCACTGTACATAGAGATTGCTTCTGTTAATGTGAAATGTGTTGTTTGTTGTTGTGTTGACTGAAATGTCCTTTCATCTTTTTGTTGGGTTTATTTGCTTCATTAGGTTGTCTGTTCTGTCCAGACTGGATTGTTTTGTTTTCCCATCTGCTCTGTTCTTCTGGGAATCGTTTGTTATTTCAAGATTATTCTCAGTCTGCTCGGGGGCCTTCAAATTCCAACTCGACACCTTCTCGCGGTTTGGCCCGTGAAAAGGGGAGTTTCACTCCCTGAAACTAATGGCGAGCTCTGGGTCGTCGTCAGGGAACCCCGTCCCTTTGACTACCTCCCCGACGGCGACGACAAAGACAACACGGACGAATGATGACACAGACGGAGACGACCACGACGTGGGGGAACCCTTGCCCTCCCCATATGCTTGTGTCTGGTTCTGACCAGCACAGGCCTGTCCACCCCTTGTCCCCCAGCGTCATCCCTTACGTCCCTCCCTTCGTCTCGATTAGCCAAGTTGCATAATATGAGACGTAAAGCTATATCCAATCCAATCAGTCTGCTCGGACAGAGGTTGTATAGGTTTGGTTGAGGTGGGAGTGGTAGTGGAGGAAACCAATGGCGCGAATTTCGGTTTTAAGGCGTGTTGTCTGTTGTATTGTTTTTTAGTGGGGCAATGTTGTGTGGATTCCCATTTATACTAAATTCTTGCATACATACTAACAAATATAGCATCTCCATACTTCATAAATGGCAGTTCTACATGTGCGCATACGTGACAAGAAATTGAGGGTGCTACTTTACCGTCAAATGTTTGAGTTTGATAGGGGATATGATCTCTCGATTTATTACGTACAGCAGTGCAGTAAAGCAGTAGCCGTTCGTTCTTGTGCCATGGCTATCCTCCGTTGTAAGATAAGGCCCTCTTCCATTTGATTGATTTGTGTCTCCTGATTTGTTGCAAATACTGCTGCTTCAGCAGTAGTCAAGCTGGTCAAAGAACTCACCAGAGAATGTTGTTAGTGGAGTTTTTCTCCCTGAAACTAATAGCGAGCTTTGAGTCGTCGTCGGAGAACTTTTCACTTCCCTTTGACTACCTCCCCGACGTCGACGACAATGACAACACGGACGGATGATGACACAGACGGAGACGACCGCGACGTGGGGGAACCCCTGCCCTCCCCATACGCTTGTGGCTGGTTCTGACCAGCACAGGCCTGTCCACCCATTGTCCCCCCGCGTCATCCCTTACGTCCCTCCCTCCGTCTCGATTAGCCAAGTTGCATAAATTTGAGACTTAAAGCAATATACAATCAAATCGTTTCGATTAGCCAAGTTGCATAAATATGAGACGTTAAGCAATATCCAATCAAAATCAATCAATCAATATTTAATATGCAAATAAAAATGTATATAGGGCCAAACCAATGATGGACGCATGTAGTCTACTTATATTACCATCAATTTAACTACATTGTTATGGAAATACAAAGTTGAGCTGCAAACTACGGAGGTCGTAACTCGTAACATGTCTTATTTATTTATTTATTTTATTAGCATTCCAATAATTCAACACTCATGTGCCCACAATTGGTAGGCGAGTACAGGAGATTTCGTGTTTTGTTTTCTCTACATTTTTCATTTTAGTGTTGCTGTCTTCGAATGAAGTGTTATATACCTGTCCATAGTGGAAGAAACATCCACTGACTTCGGCTTCCGGGAAGGTCTCGGCAAGCGAGTTCTGCAATGCCCGCTCAAAATCTGTTATGATTAGTTCTGGCCTCATCAAATCAGTCAGCTCTCGTCTAATGTACTGGAACAGGCGGTTGCAGGGTTCCTGGGTTGCCTGGTCATGCACAACTGGGAACGTCTGAAATGGCGGTACAATGATTATATCCATGATTCGATGATTGTTTCAACGAATCAAATAAGTTTGCGTGCGTCGGTCACAATTCACGCCCCAAAAAGGAAATTAGAAGACAAAAAAAATATGTAGATAAAAACGCATTTGTGTATGATATGGAAATCAATCCTAAAATTACAAAATCCATCTCAGCCAGTTATCGAACCCGAGTCTGTTAACCCTCTCCCGGTTTCATTTTAACAGCTAAAATCCCCAGTTTTTACCCTATTAATCCACAAAATCACCCTTACTTTATCTACATTTATGTTTTTAGCAATAACTTTAGAAATAATTAAGATATCTTATTCAAATTTTCAGGATACACTAAGGATATAGTAATATATTAAGATAAATGGAAATTTTTATAAAATTTTAATTGGAATAAAATTTTCATGAAAATTTTCATGAAAATTTTTACAAATCTTGTAATAATGAGATATATGTTATAAATTTGTAATGGTACACTACAGTATTTAGTGATAGATTTGTTTTGATAGAAATTTGTATGAAAACTTATATAGTTGAAAATTTTCAGTAAAATTTTCAAAATTTTCAAAATTTTAATTTTCACTTTTTTTTTTTTTAAATTTTACAATTAACTCTTTATAGTTGTAAGTGAATTTTATGTCATGTGACATCATTCTATGCCTTACTTGCTCCTTACAAAGTAAAAAATACAAAATACAAAGTACTAATTGGTACCGGTACAACAAATAAAAACACATTTAGCCTTTTTGAAAAATTTCAACATTTCATCACTAGGTACCAAGATGAGTAAACCTATTATATCTACCTTCATGAGTCCTAGTTTTCAACTTCAACCCCTCTTGACTGGTGGTAGTCAAGGAAACATCCAAATTTGCAAAGTGGCAAGTCACAGTTGATGCATCTCCATGAAGTTTGAATACCTCTGCCAGATGGTGCCTTGCGTTGTTGACTTATGCAGTAGGCACACACTTTGTTCCTGCCATCAATTTTCCCCATTCTATGCAGATTCTTGGGTGAAGTCACAGCAACTGGTAGGCTCCTCTTCCGTCCAAGGCGTTTGCGGGAGCTGAAGTCGCCAATCAACAGCTTGTACACGGCAAGTCGGAAACCCTTTTGTGTAAAGCCATGTTTACTTACTGCAGGCAGGTTTGACTCATGGAAAAGCATGAAACTGTTTATTATGGCAGTGTTTACAACAAACCCAAAAAGATATTTCCACCATTTTTTTGATGTACTGCCCAATGCGTAATAACTCCGCTTCTGGTCTGCCCTGTCCACACCACCCATGAATTTTGTGTACTGAGCTATTGCTTTGGGGCAACCGACCATTATCTGCTCATTGCCCTTGCCTGTTTTTCTTGAAACTTGAATAGACTCATTGGGATCACTTACTGTAGAAAGCACACAAATATCTCTGTTGTCTCGCCAAACCATTGCTGTGATTTCATTACATTGCATGATTTTGTCTTGCCCTCGTTTAAGTTTTAACTTTTTGGGATTTTTTAGTTCTAATGGCCATTGTTTTCGATTGTGTCTAGTAGTAGCACAGGCGTATGTTTTATGATCGAGAAGTAGACGCATTAGCTCAACAGAGGAGAAAAATTATCAAAAAATATGTGATGATTTTTACCCAAGAAGTGTTGCATCAAATTCATCACAACTTGGTTTCCCAAGAGCATGTTTTTATCCCTTACTTCCTTCTTTCCAAGGTACACTTTCCCAGTAAGTACGTACCCATGAGGAGTAGCCAGCACCCAAACTTTGAATCCCCATTTGTGAGGTTTGTCCTTCATGTACTGTTTGATACAGTGACGTCCCTTGAACGGGACCATTGCCTCATCTACAGCTAATTCCCGCCCAGGATTATATATTTTCAAATGATAAGTTTCCAAAATGTCTATCATAGGCCTAACTTTTTGCAACATATCATAACCATCCTCCCCACTTTTCTTCTCACTTGCAATGTCACTTACATGGAAATATCTTGTTAGCTGCTTATATCTCTTGTAGGTCATGCAATTTTTTATCAATGGGCAATCAATATCTGGGCTCAGCCAATAATCAGATGTGTCAGGCAAATTAAAAACGCCCATGTATATCAGAACACCTAGGTAGGCTTTCATTTCTTCGACTGACGTAGGCCACCAGGCTTTATCAATCTTTTTTGCAACATTTTGCTTATGTTCTGCATAACTGTTTGTATTGTCAGCAATTTGTTGATAAAAAACATTACCTCCCAGCATGAACTCTAGATAATCGAGTTCATTGGACCCTGGATGTAATTGGTGAACAGGTCCCTTATCACCCACAAAATCGTCAGGAACGTAATAAAGTAAATTGTTAGTCCAATTGAGTGTTTGTTGTTGATTTTGTGCGTTTCTTGGTCTTGGCCTAGCCCTTACACCATCCCCACCTCCGTTATTTATAGGCACTACGTCATCTTCATCGTCACTATTGTTGTCGTCACTTAAATTTTCACTATCACTTAAATCACAAACAATATCACTTCCACCAGAAGAATCAGAATCACTACTATTATTCAACAAATCTTCAATAACATCGTCTTCTAGGTTAGCTTGAGACTCCATGTTTACGATTTATACATTTGACAATAACAGCTGACAATAAACCAGTTTACCAACTATAAAACCTTAAATATTTATCGCGTTAGCCACGGTTACCATACCAACAACACGAGAATCGCTTCCCTACGTGAAGCTAGCCGCAAAAAGTTCCGAATAACGCCGATAGATGGGGCGAGATGTTACTTATCAATCTCGGACGCTTTCGAACGTTAGGGCCAGGAAAAGGTTAATATGTCATACGAAATGGCATTAAATTAAGAAATACAAATTGGAGAAGAAAATTGCATTAGAAGATCAAGAAACCAATGTTACAACATTAAAATTGTCATTTAAAGATGAAAGCTTCGTATTTATCCTCAACTGGTAGGTAACAATAAATTAACAACATGCAATTTGGCAAGCGCTCTCGGAGTAGAAGACATTTGAATTTGGAGGAATACGAACACCCTCTAAAGGAGCCTGTTACGAGCTCTGTTTTACGTGTGTTTTATAATAGGCAATACAATAATGATATACGCAACGTATTTACGAATAAATTACAAACGTAGAAAATGAGATGTTTTAACATACTCGCACAATATTGAAGCATTTTAAAGAGGTTATTCCGAGGTAGAATTTGGCCCAGAGAATGGCTCTGGCAAGGCAAAGGAAGAGATAAAGTCCATCTCGCACACATCAGGTAGCAATTAGGGGAGTACTCCCTGAAACTAAAGGCGAGCTCTGGCAGTCGTTAGTCCTTGCCGACCACCCCGATTATTTACGGTGAAACAGCTTTTGCTAGGCCACTGTATCTATTTACAAGCATTTCTTTCGAAGTGAAGTGCAACATGTTACAGTTGGTCCATAATAAAAGTTAAATCTTTGAAAATGTGATATTTGCGACAATATAGTGTCGTCACGATGAGCCTCACTACATGTCTTGGTATATTACTCACAACCAATTAATTACACACTTAAAAGCACATGTGCCTCTGTCATCAACACGATTTGATAAACGTTGACGCACTTGGCGTGCAGCTTCGATATGACCTCGCCGCCCCGCACCTTTTGACTACTTCCTGCACACTCACATACAGCAGAGAGCTTCGCTTCGCAGTCGGTCTGTGTTCTTGTCTCGGTCGGATGTGTGTTGTCTTCGCTCTTCGTCCTGGGTTCATTGGGCCTCCACACTACATGGAGTTAGCTTCTTTTGCTGCTGTATGTGTTGTTTGTTCAAGTCTTTGCTGTGTCCTCGTTCTCATTCATCATTCTGTTCAATGTTTGTTCACTTCAGGAGGTTGTCTGTTCTGTCCAGACTGGAAGGTTTAGATCTCTCTTTGTTCTGTCCTGTTTGTCAGAGCAGCGCTCGTCATCTCAGTGTTGTGCTCCGTCTGTTCCGTACAGCCTGAGGAGTTGATGTTCAGAAAGTGATAGGTTCTGTTCAATGTGAGATAAGAGCCTTGACACGGTTAATGTGCTGTGCTTTTTTCCGCTCTTAGTTCCTATCTTTTTCGGCCTCCACAGCACATGGCGTTGGCTTGTTTCTGCCGAATGTGTTCATTTAGACGTCTGTTATCTTTAAGAGAATGTCTGTTCCGTCCAGACTGAAAGGTTTTGTTGCTACTCAGTAAAGCGAGTGATCTCAGTGTTGTTCTCCGTGTATTCCGTTCACACAGGTTGGGCAGTTTATGTTTGGTCGGTGTGAGATTCTGTTCAGTGCGAGATTAGGCCTATTGGCTTGACACACTATAGTGGTGCTGGTTTCTGTGCTGGGGTTTTTGTTGTATATAGAGTTATACATTTAATTTACATAACTGGTTTAAATAATTGAATGGGATTACCTAAATCCCACACATCTTGGAGTTCATGTGCTAATGTCATCAATACGGTTTTGAAATATTTCAATGCACTTACCATGCAACATCGATATGACCTCGCCGTCCCGCACCTTTTGACCGCCATCTACACAGGCTACAGTGCACAGTGGCAGATTCACCTCCCATTCGGTCTGTTCTTGTCGAATTCATTATTGCCCTCTCCTAGTCGGATATAAAAAGCTCAAGCCGCATTTTTGGAGCCAACTCCTCTTTAGAGTTTCTGAAAAGTTGAGTGTATGCTGCCTCCGCCTTGTGTGGCATAAGGGCATACACCACTGGGAAAATCTGAAATCAGAATGATACATGTATTATTATTTTCAAGTATTATTTAACTATGAATTTTCCTTGAATTAAGTGCCTAATTATTGTATATGAGGTACTAAAATGTAACATTATGTATTTTTTGAATTTCCTTTGACATTAAAAAATATTAACATTAGTAGAATATGGCAATGATGACATTTTAAGCAATCTGACTGTTCTGTAGCAATGCATTTCAAAACATGTTCTATATTATTAAATACAATCCAGAAATAAAAATATCTAACCCGACTGTTGTTTGTATCCGGTTATCCAACATTCCAGGTATAGATAAAATCTGTATATCGAGGGTGGAGAAGCAGAACCTTGTATCTTCCAAACCTGCGAATGTTCAGGAGAGCCTTTAAACTCACGATTAAAATGAATTTATGTTGAAAAATGAAGAGTGCAACTTTATTCAACATAATAAATGTGATGTTACTAATACAATACCCTAAAATTAAAAAATAACTCAATTTTAATTAAATATGGAAGATTCATGGTTATGGTTTTAGGATAGGAAGATATCGACAAGATAGATGGTTCTGCATCTTAACAACAAACCACACAATTCAAATAATTAAAAGTAATGATATTTTTATTTTGGATGATAGTAGCTACATGGACAATAAATTATACGGATAAATGAATTATGTTTGTAATAAACATACTAATTAATGATAATGGAAGATAAATGGAAATACATTTTCATTAAAAGGTGAGTAGGGCCTACTGGTAGACTTTAAATAGGTTTAGATAGGCTTATGTATTAATTCTCTCGAAAATGACAATTAATTGGCCTACACATAAAAAATACGTAACTGAAATTATTTATTTAACCTTATTATAATGAATTAATTACAGCAATTAAGTTTTTAAGAGGTCATAATCTACAAATTTTTAAATGTGAGTATTTTTTAATGTTTTCAGTTTAACATCAAACTTTTGGCAAATTGTCATAAAAAGCATGACAATATGCCGGCAAGACAGTCCAACTTTGTTTTTGTAACATTCACACTACACTTTTGTATCCGATATCCGCTCTGTACCTCACGTTCCATATTATTCTTTTATCGCAAGGGCATTCTTTATCCCTGGATTCATGTCCTGTATGTTTTTTCAATTTATATTTATTGTTCTCTTCAATGCAATTAATGCACTATTTTACACGTCTGCTATGCATTCCGCATATTTGTGTTTCCCTCTTCAGTACCCACATGCTACGTCGTTACTACATTCTGTACTGGTATGCCCATACCCACAGCACATGTAACGCCATCTGACCCATATACTCTCCACTACTTTGCGCTTTTTCCACTCCATTTTTAACTGATTGTAAATTAATTTATCCCGATCTTCATTTGGGATTTCTCGTTCTAGATTCACAGAGTTTCCAAAATAGTTGTTTTTTGATGCACAATTCTAGCTTGTGATTTCGTTTTGCTTTGCAATTTCATCTTCCCACTCTTTGATATTTTCTTTCACTGACTGCTTTGGTACCCCTATGATTAGCATCTTGCGCTACTGAATTGAATTCTGTTGCAGTCTCGAGCGAAATTAGAAGATATCTTCCTCACTTGTCTCTTTGGTTCACTCTGCACAAACTCTGCACAACAAAACTACCGAGTTCTGAATAATATAAACAACCGAGTAGAGCGCACTTGCAAACGTCCACCCACATAACTGTTACAAAAATGTAACAGTCAGCAGTACGTGCCCTCACCAAATCTCATTTTGATCTTTTCCTATCAAAGATGCTTCGTTTTGAGCGGCGTTTAATTTTCGCTCTGTTGCAACAAGTTCAAAAGCGTCTCTCGATGAAAAGAATGCTAGTTCAGTTCCTTAACGATAAGGCTATCACTTAGATAGAGCGGTAACACATTCCGCGCTCACAATCCGATGAATTATTTTGCTCGATAAATTTTGAGTACGATATTAATTGCAGCAATTGTCAATCGATTGAAGCCACCGTATCTACTTCAAATGTTATATGTGGCGCGCTATGCACCGTGTTTATTTTCGTAGCTACATAATGACAGTAAAATCCATTGATAAGTCAGTTTCTGCGACAATATAGTATTTTCCCGATGAACAGCACTACATATTTAGAATAACTACCGCAACTAATTAATTACACACCTTAAAGCTCATGTGCTACTGTCATCAATGCAATTTTAAAAACTTCCTGTGCACTTTATGTGCAGCATAAAGACTAAGAGAAGAGAGCATATAGACTTCTACCTGTACTCAGCAGAGAGAAGAGCCTGGCTGCCTCACCTCGCAGTCTGTCGGTTGTTCTTGTTGAAGGCGGACGTGTTTTTTATCCAGCTCAAGGAAACTTTCGGGTCTCATCAGTTGCGTGAATGAGCGGTAGACTCTAAATTCGAATTTATTTATTTAAGTTAATTTAATATTCAATATCGATAGGTAATTTGCCATTTCTCCGCGAGCCATATGCAGTTAAGACTTGCGTCAAATCGTACATGCCACTATAAAACAACTATAAAAATTATACACGGACTACTACAACAACATGCATTTTTAAATATATTATAAAACGATAATTTTACGAAATTATATGGTAATTTAGGAATACAATTTATGCAGGTCAAGAACACATTTAAAATTATACATTCTATTGCCTTCCTTCTTCCACTGAACTCCACATCTCAGAACCTTACCACCCCCATTCAATATTTACGAGCGGTACTCCAGGGGATGTCCAACATCGGCTGGGGAAAGAAACCGGTTTTCGTAGCCTGAGGCACTCTCAGTTCGCTGTGGAATGCACTATAATGTCATCGTTCTAGGGAACAGTTGATGCCGTCTTTCAATCTTTCAACTTGTTAGATGTTTTAATGTCCGGGCAGAATACGAAAATATTGAATCATATATCTGGTATGGGTGAGAATCTTGAAGTTCATTGACATATCGGCAAACTACGTGTTCACTTTCCTCAATTTCGTACACTTGCATTTCTTTGACAAGTATTCCTGTTGCTTGATGACCAACAAAGTAGAATTCTTTTGATTCTTAGAAGGCAATTGTAATAATCTTGAGGATATTAAGTTCAATGTCTGAATCTAAAATTACAAGATCCCCTTTCAGGTACTTAATACCTAGATGACAACACTCATTCCCGATCATCAGACTGACAGCCTCCAAATGAACATTTGTTCGAGCTCGGTTGATTTCACTGCTGAAAACTTCGGGGTTATACTCAGTTCCGCTGTTCATGAAAGACTCTTGCCCAAACAACCCATTTTCTGAATAAGCAGCTTGTAGGTACTGGTGCTTGTCAGACAATGTCTTCGTTACATAATAGAATTTTAAAATAGCTATGTTTAGATTCAAAGCGCATTGTCCACAATCTAATGAGTGGCCCGTACATATCAATCATCTTTGGATAATGGCGCACATAGTGGTGTTTGGGTCGTAGTGGTGTGTTGGGGGATAAGGTGGTTCTGAGGTTTAGGTATTCTTCAATTGTTTCTTGTAGTAAAGCAATGAGTTGGTTGGTAACTTTAGGCGAACACACCATCTGGACAATCAGGATTAGGTGGAGCATCATTTTCCATGTGGGATCATTTGGATTTTGTATGTGACTGCTAATTATCAATGGCAACAGTCCAATGAGTGTCCATGTTTGGATGGCATGACCTCACAGCTTGCCGGAAGTTGAAATAGGTCTTGGTTTATCATTCTTACTGTACCTTTGTACTGGAACTTGCGTATTTTTCTGTTAATTTGCTCCGTATCAAACCATCTTCCAATCTTCTTCGGGGGGACAAGCTCAAATTTTCTCCCCCTGTAGTGCCACCACTGTACTAAACACCTCACCAACCCTTTCTTGAAGCATGGCCAACCTTCTTCTTAGTGTCTCTTCCTTGCTAGCCACCTCCTTCATGTCACGTTCCAGACGCGCGATTTCCTCAGTCATCTGGTGAATCATCCCATGCATTGTAGTCAGTGTTCGTTCCCTTGCCAACTTGATTCCTTCTAATTAAGCCAACCTTCCCTCCCACTCTTAAGAGTCCGATGAATGGCTGGGCGCTGTCAAATTTTGCGGTGAAAGTCGGAACTACTAGCGCACGACACGCCTGTGAGATATGCAACTTCTTTTACTTTTGTACAAGGAGGTCTGCTCACCGACAGGGGTTGTTTTGACGGTTGGTCAGGGGGCGGGGGTTATATTTATTACCTCGCAGGCAGGGCTGAGAAACCTTTCAAGGCCAGATGCGCCGACAGGTCTCATTCATGGGACGGAGGGTAGTCATAAAATTAATAGCATTGCTATTCAACGAGAACACCAATACGGCGTAGCATCCCATGACAGTAATGTTTGGTCGGGTCGCGTGTATATGTCTTCATTCTACCAACTTTCATCCCAACATATTAGTATGTAAAAATAAATAAATAATTTTGAATAACTCATTTAATTGGTAAACCTACACGAAACCTTCATCGTGTGATCATATTATTTGTAATATTACATACCATGGAACATAATCGAATTCATTCGATGTAAAAACAAAAACCGTATCATAAAACTGGGAAATTACAATAAATAATTGGTTATATTGATTGAAAACACCTCCGCAATTTACGTGTCTTTAGGGTGAGCCTCGTTCTCTGGAGGGATATGGCAACATTCGAAGTGAGGGGGGAATTGGGGTTTCTACTACCTGTCAACGTCCATTCACACATCTGTTGTGATCAAAATAATTTTTTCCACGAGAATTTTTTTTTGCCGAAAATTTAACAGCATGGCTCAAATATGTAGCTCGAGTTATGGAATGTTTTTTTTTTGCCGAGTACCAACGATCAAAATTGGCCGAGATAAGGATTATTTATTTCACGTTCAACAATTCAGATTTGCACCCACAAGTGCCAAGTAACTACGGCTTACAATACAATACAAAGATAATATACATATCATGTAACACACGTACAAGTAGCCCCATTATAAAATAAACAAATATAATTAGTACCTACAAATTGTTGCTACACTGAATGTTGTTGACAAATCGTGTTATATTGTTCACGGTGAAAATTTATATTGTTTTCGTAACAACTAGGAAACTTAAAAAATTGTATTGTATGCATTCAACTTGTTTAATTTTGGTGTCGTGATGAGGATTCCACACAACTCTCCGTAGTCAACTTGGGGTCGAATCAAGAATACATAAATACCCCATGATGACTATACGCGATTGTTGTGTGTCATATAGTAAAGAGGGTGGAAAACTGAAGAAGGAAAGAAGTTGACATTGGGCGTTATAAACCGGGGTGAGAATGAAGTTGTCCGTTTCCAATTAGTTATCTTTATTGCAATGACACGGGGCTCTTTATAAATTGGTTGAATAGGTGTGTTCTATAAAAGATACATCAGTATGTACCTTATACATCAACGTTTAGGATAGCAGAACTGTACCATTCTTGGAATATTAGCACATAAAATGGCAACTAATCACACTTTCTTAAAATGTTACCGGATACAGGACAATTTACGTATAATTTACGCGAAACAGTAATAATAATATCGTTACACATTTCGGTAAACCTTATAAAAAATATTACTGGATATAAAATAACAGGTATAATTTACGAGAAATAGCAATAATATCGTTGCACATTTCGGTAAAACAAAGCACATACAATATTACCGGTAAAAATAAACAGGTAATTTACAAAAAACAGCAAAAATGTTGTTGCTGGTTCACTGAATTCCGTCTCCCGAATCCTGTTAAAATTAAAGAAAAATAATTTAGATTCAAAGGATTATTTTCATAATTTTAAAGTTATTCGAAATGTTCTTAGATTTGAGTTTGATTTATTTATGCTAATGATTGTATGACTTTTGAACCAATTACTTGTTCACACGAATATAAAGTTTTATTTGCATTTCCATATTGATAAGTGTAGTTTTTATTTTTAGTATTAGCTATAGCGGTACAAATGTAAGTGTTGTTGTACCAACGGTGATCATCGTCGTTTACCACGACTTGGGATCGAACTCTGGACCTCCCTCCAACTATTTCGTATTTCCAATATTCCCAGTGGTCAAATTGCTGGTGGGTGGGGGGAAATAGACCATCTTTGAAGCTGAGGGTTTTCTACCTGCTGCAATTTCTTGTTTTATTTGTTCTATTAATTTATTGAAATTTTTGTGTTTAATTGCAAATATTTAATAACGTTGTTAAAATATTAAGCGTGTGTCTTGAGTTTCATTTTTTGGACGAAATTCTACGATAAAAACTGACTTAGTTACGGATGCTTCTACAATATATTTTAATAATATTATAATAATAATTTATATATATAATAATTTAATAATATTTGTATATTTCAGTCAGTTTTGATCGTAGACACTAGGGAAAATAACGCATTTCATAACTCAAGCTACACATTTGAACCACGTTATTAAATATTTGCAATTATAAAAAAAAATATTTCGCTGAATAAATTATTTTCATCACAATAGATTTGAAATGGTCTATGGCAGATAGAAAAAAACCATGTTCACTCCCAAGCTTGCTGCCTCGTTCCCGTCTAGCGATTTGAAAAAAAGGTGGAAAGGGAAAAATGCACACAGAGGCTGTTATAAAGAATAATTCATTATATTCTGTGAGTGCTTTGTAATTAGTATGGTAATGAGGAAACACCGATAAAATACACAAAGTTATATTCAAAGAATTGGTGCTACTATAGTGGAGCGACGGAATGAAGAATGATTGAATGAAAGTCCAAGGTTCGATCTCCACCCGTGTCACGGTGGCAAACCAGCATCACATGACAATAAACAAATAACAATTAACATTGCTTCCCTTTTAGATAATCGCCGACACTGACGAGATTTGCGACAGTGTTCTTCTTTCGTTTCCTAGACGAATGCATCATCTTTTTCTTTCCATAACGATAATCCATGTTCTCCATCGTGTACAACACATAAACCAGCATAAACTGTATCGACACAACAAATATCGACAATAATGGTTCATCACCCTGTCCAACCCACACCACCCTGCTTTCACCCGACCTCCTTCCACCCGCCGCCATAAAACCAACCCAACCCCGGCAACCCTCGCCAGTCCTGCCTGTCATAAACATTGCCCTCGAAAATTTGAAATTACTAGCGTTTCGATGCTAGCGTTACCTATCGGCTGAACGCTGAAGTTCTTAGTGCTAAATTTTGCAATATGCGTAACGATGTAAAAACCATACGAGTACTTCTAGAACCATCAGATTTTTACAGATTACGTATTCAGTTGTTATCTAGGTCAGTACGTTTTGAATTTTTTTTCCTGGTGAAATTCTACATGTTATCCGTTATTCTGTTTGATGTCAATTGACATTTTTTTCCTCGGCTTAGAAAAATTATTATTCATAATTTGGTTAAGCACTAATCTAGATGACATTGTTTTCTGTGTACCTGATTTTTTGCAACAAAAACGAGCTATTACTTTCGGAGTTACATAGTTATGACTGACCCTCTCCGAGCGCATCAGCCAGAGCTCCATGCATGCGGCTCTTAACACTGCAAACGGTCCGCAGTAGATGTTGCTTTATTTGATTTTGCAACACATTCATCGCGTCATCAGACACTGTCACTGTTCAGGGTGGGCAGATCACCCCCCAGTGGCACAGTGGCAAGTCCTCCTTTGCAATGCTGAGGCACTCATAGTGATGTCATGTTACGCATCTGTCACATATGACACCGTCCTCTTTAACAATTTCACCACACGGTGGACACACTTCAATTTCATCTTCTCCCAGGATAAGGCTCATCCTTCCTCAGATCTTGTAAGCCTAGCCCTAAAGTGTCCTCAAAATGCAGAGTACATCCTACGAGTGCTCAGCAATACTAATTGAAGAGCTGATCGTACAACCTTGTTACTTCTACATCGCTCCCTCATCCGCTCTAAGTTGGATTTTGCCAGTTTTATTCATGATTTGGCTAGGCCTTCTTATATTAAGACGTTGGATAGGCTGAGAAACTTGACTCACTTCTCGACTCGAAACGAGTGGGCGCCATCAAATTCCAACTCGCAACCTTCTCGTGGTTTTGTCGTCGTCGTCGGGGAACTTTCCCCTTCCCTTTGACTACCTCCCTTCCCTTCCCTTTGACTACCTCCCCGACGGCGACAACAATGACAACACGGACGGATGATGACACAGACGGAGACGACCACGACGTCGGGGAACCTCTGCCCTCCCCATACGCTTGTGGCTGGTTCTGACCAGCACAGGCTTGTCCCCCCGCGTCATCCCTTACGTCCCTCCTTTCGTCTCGATTAGCCAAATTGCATAAATATGAGACGTTAAGCAATACAAGTGGGCTCAAGACTTGGCATCCTGGACACCAGTGAGAAGATCTTCCCTCTTCTTCTCAGGACCACACACTGCACATTTACAATCTTGGCGGCCAGGGAGCTTTTGGAAGATGTGACGATCTGCCTCCGGTGGTGCCGCTGCTGGTCGTAGTGGGGGTACGATAGTGGCTATCGTTCTCCCCGTAGCACAGACTGTCAATGACAGACTCGATGAAATCAAATCTTGACAATCGCTTTCCATTCAGTGTGTTCATTTCATTGTCAGTGCTTCATTGTCAGTCATGTGCATCGTAACATAAGCATTGTCAGAATTGTTGTACAGACCTAGGGCCTGGCCTATAAACATAGAATAATTTACAATGAACTACTTTACTAATAGGATATGATAAATTATATAGGCCTACTACTAATTACATTTTACATTTACATCACATACATTATATACATTTTATATAGTCTACGCATTACTCGTTAAGTGAGCAGAGCCTATATACACATAGGCAACTATGTCATGCTTCCTTGAAATCACTTATGTTATACAGACATTTATCTTTCTTTCAGACATACTTACAAGAATAGGCCTCGACGGCAGTCTCCTCGACTGAGGCGAACATTAGGGCCATCAGTTCGGCACTGAGTTGAACATTAGGGCCATCAGTTCGGCCCTCGGGCCTTCAAATTCCAACTCGACACCTTCTCGCGGTTTGGCCCGTGAATAGGGTAGTTTCACTCCCTGAAACTAACGGCGAGCTCTGGGTCAGCGTCGGGGAACCCCTTCCCTTTGACTACCTCCCCGACGGCGACGACAAAGACAACACGGACGGATGATGACACAGACGGAGACGACCACGACGTGGGGGAACCCCTGCCCTCCCCATATGCTTGTGGCTGGTTCTGACCAGCACAGGCCTGTCCACCCCTTGTCCCCCCGCGTCATCCCTTACGTCCCTCCCTTCGTCTCGATTAGCCAAGTTGCATAAATATGAGACGTAAAGCAATATCCAAGCAATATCCAAGCAAGTTCGGCCCTCAGTCGGGAGACTGCCGCCACATTTCCCGCTATGTACGCCCTCTTGAGCTGACTCCTTTTCACTGCAACTTTCGGCCAGGCTTTCCCTCGTGCTGATAGGGCCGGAAAACAAGAAAGAATACATGATGGCCTGTCCTAAATATGTTGACGAGCATTGGCTCAACTACGGGGGGGGGGGGGGTATGGGTCAAATTTTGATCCGATTTGAGATATTTAATTTTGCCATTTATATTTTATAAGGTTTTTGTCAAATAAAAAGCATGATGAAACTACTCCAATTACACTCTCGAAAATCTCGAAAAAATCCGGGGCTGTGCGCGCTCACGATCATGCACTTTACCCAATAAAGATAGTTCCTACCCATGAATAATCTTTAGATAACACTACTTACAAAACCCACATACCCCTTTCACTAGTAGTGCTGACCATTGATATTTTGAGGTTACAACAATGTTCAAAAACGTGGTAGGTCTAAGTTCAGAGATTTCGAAGGTCCCCTACGATTTTCATCAAGATCGCATATGCCGTGTGCCCAGTAGAGAACGAACAGACAGAGAAGAAAATAAACTTACCTTGTTTTTTTTGTTTGTTTATTTTGAAAAACCTCAATGCACTTAACTTGCAGCATCGATATGACCTCGCCGCCCCGCACCTTTCGAACGCCACCTTTAGCACCGCACAGCGCACGGCTCCGAGCGTTGGCTCGCAGGCAGTCGTCTCCCGCCGGTCTCGTTCCCCACGGGCCACGTTGGGTTCGCACCACACTGGGCGTCGTGCTGCCGCACGTAGAGTCGCCGCGGCTCTCTCTCTCTCCCGTCTACGGACGTTAAAGCGATGAAAAGACGGGCAGCGGGCCGGCCACCGAAAGGGGTGCGTGCCGCGCTGCGTTACTCTGAACTCTGCCTAGTGCCTCGCTTTTCAGTCGGTCTGTTATTCTTGTCGTAGGTGGACGTGTTTCGTCACCGCTCATCGTTCTGGGGACAATGCTGGATGAGTGACAGGTGGATCAGTTGTTTTAGGTAGCCTGCCAGACGGTGCAGTTGGTGGGGGGTGGCAGTACCAGGTTCCAGTACCAGGCCTAGGCTTCACTTCTGCTCTGCCTGAAATTAATTTTTGGTACGTATGCCAGATTTATGTTGGCCTTTGCCCCCTTAGTGTGGGTCTTATCATGACTCAAAATTCAGATTCTGATCCGAATCCTTAGATTGTAAGGAAATGTGATCAAATTCCATTTCGCATTCCGATTCTTCAGCAGAGGTTAGATATGATTCAGATGCAAAATCTTCATCATCATCTATATCGACTAGTTCTGCCATAGAAGTACATGAGTTTTCAGATTCTAGATCTGGATCTTGTGATTCATCCTCTGGCTGGAGCAACTGCAATGTCTCGGTATGACTTACGGGTGTTGATGTTGAAACTTCAAGTCTTTTTGAAGGGTTTGTAGCCACCGTCTTAGAGTCCAGTTTAAGCTGATAAAAATAAAATAAACATACTTGAGTACATACAATTTACCATGTGATAAGTAAATGTTAAATAAAATAGTAAATTTAACTTCTGTTTAAGCTACTTACTTTCAAATTTTGTTTTATAAACACAAGGTTACTGGCGCGTTTCGTAGTCAGTCTATTGCGCTTAAATGAATGGACATCTTTATACGTGCTAAAAGTTCTCTCGCACGCTGCAGATGTAGCAGGCAGCTTAAGAATTTTACTCGCAACTTGCGATAGTGACACGTGGGAACAAAAAGCATTTCACCAAACATGTCCTTCCATTTTTGTTGATGCCGTCCAGAGATATTCCTTTGCAAAGACTCCAGATTTTAGCTGATACTGCCCAAGTTCAGCCATCAAAGTTTCTTCATCAATATTGTCTGCCTTTGTAGCCACTTCACAGATAAATGCAGCTGCATCAACTTTATCATCAGATGATAAATGTTCACCTGTATAATAAGGGTCCATCAGGTTTGCTGCTTTGTGTACATCTTGAAGGCAAAAGTCTTTTCGCAACTTTAATATATCAAAAAGCTTCTTCTGCTCGTGCTTGAGACATGGTGCATTTTTTACATGCTCTTCGAAGGACAATGATAGCTCGCTGAAAATCTTGCATGTGAGGCTCATTTGTGGCTTGTCGGCCTCAATTACAGTGATCCACGATGCAATGGGTTTTAGCAAAAGATACAAATGCTGTGCCTTGTCTCAAAATACATCACTTAATATGGACCTCTTGGCATTTGCAGATATATCCTTTTCACATCGTTCGTCTATGTTGACGGCACGTATGGCAGCTTTATTCTTAAGGGCAATCCCTAGACCCAAATATGATTTCTAAAGAATACAGTAAAGACGTCTGAAAAGCAAGTAGAATGTAAGATGGACTTAATAAAGGAGCGGATTATTTTTTTGACGGGACATAACCTCAGAATCAACAATTATATTCAAATTACTGGAATCAGTTGCTCAAGTTCAAAATTGAATTACCTATGCCCAAGGCCTAATTGTCAGCATTCCTAGGCTAGGCTTAATATTATTAAACTGGTCCAAAGCCTAGGCCTAGTTTAAATTGCTCCAATATAGCCTAGGATGACTAGACTAGACCAAAGCCTTAATACTCAAGAAAAAATACTAGGTTGAGCCTAGGCTTGACCTTCCTACTCGAGAAAAAAATACTAGGCCTAGGTAGCCTAGGCCTAGATCATAATTATTATTAAATAGGTTGTAGGCTAGGTCTATTTCTTTACTACTGGCCTGAATAGGCAGGCAGATGTAAACCTAGCAAATATCATTCATATATATACATAGGCCAAGGCTCCATTCAATGTTTAATTTGTTCATTATTCAATAGGGCCTAGTAGGCCTAGCTCAGTGGCAAGCCTGGACTGATTCAGATTTATAAAGTTCTGTACTTATTACAGCAACTATTATTATCTGCACTAGCACTACTGGTTGGCCTAGGGGCCTGTATTATTAAATAATATGTTAATCTACTTACCATTAGTAATTTTAGACTTCGTTTTTTAGGTTAAGGGGTCTTTTACAGACAGGGGAGACTTGGAACAGTATTGTATATGTTTTAGCATACGGGTGGCATTATTTGTTGTTTTCCATTTACAAAACTTGCAAGATCTTTGGTTGTTTTTCAGTGTTTTATCACCATGATCTTTAGTTAAAAAGTACTTGTGTATAACTGAACTCTTTTGAGTCTTAATCTTGCAAGAAACTTCCTTGCATCCTCGAAGTCACTGCCTTCTAGGAACTCACAGCCACATGACTCATACTTCTGCACAGTTGGTAAATACAGCCTTCATTAATATAAAATGGAGACTGTATTAATCTACAAGGCCACTTGAGAATACTGGAGGCATAATATGTTAATTATTTTATAAAAAATTGATTTGAAATTATTTGAAATATTTCAACCAAAGTGGTTTGAAATATTTCAAACTTCGATCACTACTACTAACCATAAAGCAGTACATGTACATACAACTATACTACATACAACTATTAGACTAAACAATTCATCAGTGACAAATAGTTCGACGGGATCGTCTTTATCAGTAACATTTTCCTGTATACCTGGATCACCAGTATGGGCATTGATAACACCTCGACGCCATGTCAGATTTCGCCCACTGAACATTTTTGACATCGATGCCGTTCCTGTTCCCGCCCCCACCACTGTCCACAGAGCCACAACTGGTACTGCCACTGTTCACAGACCCACCCACCACTATCACTCTGTCTTCCAAACCAACTCGCAACCTTCTCGTGGTTTGACAGGTGAGAAGGGGAGAATCACTCCCTAAAACTAATGGCGAGCTCTGGGTCGTCGTCGGGGAACTTTCCCCTTCCCTTTGACTACCTCCCCGACGGCGACGACAATGACAACACGGACGGATGATGACACAGACGGAGACGACCACGACGTGGGGGAATCTCTTCCCTCCCCAAACGCCTGTGGCTGGTTCTGACCAGCACAGGCCTGTCTACCCCTTGTCCCCCTGCGTCATCCCATACGTCCCTCCCTTCGTCTCTATTAGCCAAGTTGCATAAATATGAGACGTTAAGCAATATCCAATCAATCAATTTTAGGCCTAGGCTTAGCCAAGAGATATTAAATACCGGTACACAAAGGCCTAGCCGAGTAAAAGCCAGTCTCTGTCCAGGAGAGATTACTCTTGAAGTATTACATTTCTTCTTTAGTTTATGTTTTACTAGATTCAGCAACTCTTCGTATGTGGTGGACGTCATTCTTATGTATTTAAAAAACATTTCTGGGTCCCCATTTTTCATTTCTTGAAATTGATTGTAGTATTCCCCAAGGATGTCACTTTTTTGGTTTCTGGGCCAAACGCTTTAACGCCAAGCTCTTCTCAATTTAGGCCTATGTAGCCGTATATGCTTATAGTAGGCGGCAGCAGCAACCACTATGATGTTGAAGACAGTTGCATAACCATCTGCGTCCATCTTATCAGTTATATTACAATCTCACACAATACACACAATACACATCAATATTATATATATACATGACGGAGTTGAAATTACGACATTGTTCCGACAATGTTGAGAACTTTTCTCCACATAAAAATGTGGACGCAATTTTAATTGCTTTTAAGAGAGGGATTAATGCAGTTATCAAGATCCAGTGCTCGCCTTTTAGGTCAAGCGTTTTCGCATCGTTTAGCTTGGTATGCCGACGATCTGATAGAACTCGAGTGACCGGCCAACGTAAAACAATTAATCTTTCAAACATATCGATGATTGAGTTCCATCGTGTTTTACAGTGCTGAATAAGTTTCAATGGTATTTTTTTCTTTACGTTTGGGTGTCCGGCTTCGTCTTCCTCTTCGGCGTGTTCATCTGCTGCCATGCTGACTTGCACGCGTTTCAGCTCTTGCGTGGCAGCAGGACTATGGCTAAAGTGGCCTACGAGCCGACTTGTCGCATTAACAGCACAGGCGATTGGATTTGTGGCGACCTTGGCGTTCGTGCCCATTGCTGCATTGACACACAGAATGAGGGTGTGTGCAGCACAAGGGACATCGTCCCACGTATCATTAACGTGTTGTGCGATAGTTAGCACATAATCCCATTTTCATGGACAACTGCAGATACTTGAGTATATATTTCCCATTCCTTGGCGACGTTCTTTAACACTTGGCACAAATACTCGGCAGTGTGTCGTTCGGTTAAATGCTCAGTCACCAACACTGGGGTTTTGATATCCCAATCTTTTGTAATGTACGAACATGTCACTGTACTGCAAGAAAGCTGTCGCTAGCTAATGATGACCAAGCATCAGTCGTTAGTGCAATGGACTGGCCCTTTAGCTCATGCATACATTCTTTTATTTTATTTTCAATATTTTCCTCGTGCTTTGCTATGACGGCAGACACAGTTTCATGACATGGAACTTTATACGACGGTCTCACGTACAACTTAAACTTACGAAATGAAGAACTTTCGCTAAAGTTCAATGGCAGATATCTCGGCAATCATGTCTGCAAGAAGTGATGTGATTTGATTTTGCCACGTATCATTGCAAGGCCGACCAGCAGTAAATACACCCGCTTCCCGAGTCCGTTGACCCGATGAAGAACCAGGGACAACAGTATCAAGTTTTTTATGTACCGATTTTAAATGTTTAACATTGAGCTGGTTGACGACCAATCAATAGAGGTCCGTGTAAATGGTTTTATTTTTTTCCTAAATTTCGTTTATAAAAATGTAAAAGGGGTGTTATATGTTTTTATTTTATTTTTGCATTTCTCGCATGACAAAACGGTGATAAAATAAATAATATTGTTTAATATGCAAAGGGAATTCCAATATGCATATGCACACAAATCACCATTGTTTTTAGCGCACAGATAACACCTATATGGATCGTTTCTACAGTTTTTCATTTAAAAAATCAATAATTCGTATGCACCGTTTTCGTTTCAGCATAAATTTAAGTAAGACACACTCAAGTTGTCAGCAAGTTAAGATTGAAAGTTTGTAAATAGTGTAGATAATGTTGATTTTGTGAAAGGAAATAGTAAAATATAGTTTTATTTCGCAGAATAACGGTTAATTTGGTGTTATAACTATTTGGCGGTGTTATATAGTTTTATTCACATTTAGCGGCATTATTTCGGTTTTATTAAATAAAACCATTTTCACGGACCTCTACCAATCAAACTTTAACTCATTTTGCACAGATTGCATTTAACTGTAGTTCCATTAACACTTTATGTAAAATCTTTCCAAACACTACTTTTTTTTTAAATTATCCTAAGTCACAAATCATATAGCCGACATAGGCCAAATCCTTCTAGGATAATAGTACTCCCCCAAATAAATTTGTTACGTATCTAGGGAAAGGATGTTCAGGACATCTCCTTTTTTTCTATTGGTAAATGCATGTCTGAAAAATAGTTTTAAGTATGTTTTAAGTGTTAGGGATGCCAAAAATATGCATTTTATTTTGCCTTAAAATGCCTATTTACATCATTTCATGAGTCAAGGTTCTTTTTGGGCATTTTTAAGGTAATATTGTCCTATTTTTGTATAATTTGCTCAAACGGATGCAAAACGTGCGAGTGTGAGTGCAGTGTCGAGCTTATATGAAATTAAATTAAAATGTTAAAATTATGTTTTTCATTTTCATCTTGTGTTTAATATATCGACAAAACTATCCCCCCCCCCTTTTCAATGAAACAATGACCTTTCAATGAAAATATATTGGTGTAACTGTAATAAAACATTGCTGAAAGTAGAAAATAATAGAATGCGATTAAATTCAATAGGTCCTTTTTTGTTTTTTTATGTCCTTTTTTTGCTGTTTTAAAGGAACTATTTGCCTGCCTTTTTCTCACTTTGAAAGGTCCTGAACATCCGCTCCCTACGTATAAGTGTAATTTTTCTAATTACATTGAGGTAAATCGGGCCATCAAATTCCAACTCGCAACCTTCTCGTGGTTTGTCCCGTGATTAGGGGAGTTCTTCTCCCTAAAACTAATGGCGAGCTCTGGGTCGTCGTCGGGGAACTTTCCCCTCCCCTTTGACACCCTCCCCGACGGTGACACAATGACAACACGGACGGATGATGACACAGACGGAGACGACCACGACGTGGGGGAACCCCTGCCCTCCCCATACGCTTGTGGCTGGTTCTGACCAGCACAGGCCTGTCCACCCCTTGTCCCCCCGCGTCATCCCTTACGTCCCCTTAGTAGCATCAGCTATTATGTTGGACCTTGTCAAGAGGAGAAGTTATTATGTTACTTTAGAGAGGAGAAAATCGAGGGTATAAAACCAATTCGCCCACAAGGCGCATCAATCACTCTAGATCATTTTGATCACTTATTCATTCGTCTACTTGAGACATAAGCTTTGATGCTGTCGGAGAACAGTTAGAATCATTTTGAACCAGCGCATTATCCCCTATAACTATTGTTAAGTGATCTCTGTAGATCTCTTAAAGGGGTATTTAACCTCTAAACTCTAAAAAAATATTTCATTCAGGCTAACTAGTAATGAATTAAGAAACTATCATAAAAAAATTTGGGGCCACCATGACCCCCCAAAAAATTGTCAAACATGACATTTTTCGAGCTAGGTCCCATTGGCAAAAATCTCCCATAAGAAATAACATGGGGACGATCTTTATGCCCCGTGACCTTGGAGGATTATGATCCAAAAAATATTGGCCATTATCGACGTACTCGACAGCCTTTTCTGTAAATTCTCTATATGTTGTTTTGTAATTTGGGCAAGTTGTTTGGTTAAAATATGCTAATTACCAAGATGAGGTGTGATTTTGGAATGCATATTTGTGCGTGTTTGAGGGTATATTTGGGCACAGTTTCAAGACACGATGTTGTAAAGGGGCATTTTAGATTGGTGCTATGCTCTGGTATCTATATGGACCAAAAAAGAAGCAGGTTAAAGCCGATTTAGGAAATTTTCCAAAACAACAATTTTTGCCATTTTCTGGATCAAAAAAATTTAAAAAAATAGTGTTAAATCACAGTTACAAGATATAATTTTTTAAACGGTCATTTAAGTGTAGTGTTGTGCTATAGATCACGTGGTAAAAAATAATTTTTGAGCTTTTTAGCCCCTTTAACTATAATTTTTCCAATTTCTTTTCATACCACAGTTATTTGCATTCTTAGAGAGATCACTTCTGTTTTTTATTCCACCTTTTATTATTAGTATGCTATGGTCAGTAATGTTGGGTGTATTTAATACCTCAACTCTAATATTGCCACAATCTGTTATTACCCAATCGATAAGCGTTCTTCTCACATTAGTGACTCTAGTATAATCCTAAACAACCTGCTTGCATCCATTATCTGCGAAAATATAGCATCGTCGCGATGAACCTCACTACATTTTTAAATATAGCTCGCAACCAATTTTTATACATCTTGGAGATCCATGTGCTAGTGTCATCATACGATTTTGAATAATTTCCATGTACTTGACGTGCAACATCGATATGACCTCGCCGCCCCGCACCTTTTGACTGCCATCTACACCTGCTACAGTACACACAGCGCAGCGGCAGTCTCGCAGTCGGTCAGTTGTTCTTGTCGGAGGTGGACGTGTTTTGTCTTCGTTCTGTTCTTGTTCGGTCTCCACAGTACAAGGACTTGGCTTGCGTAACTACTGAATGTGTTTTGTTTTTGTGTGTGTTACCGTAACTAGGATGTCTGTTCTGTCCGGACTGAAAGTTTTTTTTTTTTACTTCTTTTTCTCTATTGCTTGTCAGTCAAGTGCTTGTTATCTCGGTATTTCGCCCCGTTTGTTCCGTCCATACAGCCCGTGAGGTTTATGTTTGGTCAGGGTGATATAGCTCGTGTTACTGCTGCGTGTGTTGTTTCAGCAAGTCTTGGCTGTTGTTTCCTCACATTGTTCTGTTAAATGTTTGTTAACTTCAGGAGGTTGTCTGTTCTGTCCAGACTGGAAGGTGTCCTTTGCTTTTTATTCTTCCATGCTTGTCAGGTAATGTCTTGTTAAGACGCACAACAGAATAACATCCTGTGTAGTGTGTGCCTTCCCTTGTACTGAAGGTACGACCCCCTACTTTCTCGTCGGGAGAAGGTTGTGTTCTGGGATTCCCCCAGTAATCACGGGCCAAACCACGAGAATGTTGCGAGTTGGATTTTGATGAAGCATTTTTTTCCGTTTTATTTTATTTTATTCTTTTTTTTGGTTTTCTTTTTTTTTCTTATTCAACGTCACATATTATTTACTCTTCAATCTGATGTTCCCTTGGTGCACTCTGGTCGATGTCTTCCCAAGGCAGCTCATTTTATTGTTCGTCCACTTCAACCTTACTCTCAGGCATATCAAATTTTGAGAGAGACAGATTGAGGATAAGTAGATGGTGGTCAGACAACCTGGGATCGAGAATGGATTGTTATAACTATTTAATTTGATGAGTTGGATTATCTAATAGTTTTTCACTAATAAAACAATATTTCTGAATCTATGTGGATGGACATTCAAGACTATTATTTACCTTATTCTGAAAACAAAGAAATAATTAACCTTTCCCATGACAAGGCAGGTCGCCCAGTAATAATGTTAATTCCTAACAGTGTTCACTGCAATTTTCTTACCTCGATTACCCCTGTGTTTGTTTTAGTGTTGTGTGTGACGTGATGTACACTGTGCATTTCACGTAGGTGAGTAGCTACATAATGACTCAAATATCAATATCTGTGACAATTTAATGTAGTCACGATGAACCTTTCTGCACATTTAGTAAATCACTCTCTACCAATTGATTACACACCAGAGTCCATGTGTTAATACGATTTTAGAAACTTCCAATGCACTAAATGTGCAGCATCGATATGACCTCGCCGCCCCGCACCTTTTAACTACCACCTGCACGCAAGCAGGGGTGTGGTGAGCCCCGCCCGCCTCGCAGTCTGCGTGTTGTTCTTGTCGTAGGCGGACGTGTTTTGTGCCTGCTGTTCATTCTGTTCTTACAGAGCCTCCACAGCACAAGGAGTTAGGCTCTATTGCTGCTGAGTGTGTTGTTTGAGCAAGTATTGGCTGTTGTGTCCTCGCATCATTCTGATTAATGTTTTTTTAACTTCAGGCGATAGTCAGTTCTGGTTTAGATTTAGTTCTCTCTTTATTCTGCCCTGCTTGTCGGGGAAGCACTCATCATCTCACTATAATCACTTTTGTGCTCTGTCTGTCCTGTCTAATCTAATCTGTCCAAGCCTCGTCTGCAGTTCTGTGCTAGGTTACTAAAATTACTAAAAATTCTCACGAGCAAGATTGAGAGTCAATTCCAACTCGCAACCTTCACGTGGTTTGGCCCGTGATTAGAGGAGTTCTTCTCCCTGAAACTAATGGCGAGCTCTGGGTCGTCGTCGGGGAACTTTCCCATTCCCTTTGACTTCCTCCCCGACGGCGACGACAATGACTACACGGACGGATGATGACACAGACGGAGACGACCACGACGTGGGGGAACCCCTGTCCTCCCCATATGCTTGTGGCTGGTTCTGACCAGCACAGGCCTGTTCACCCCTTGTCCCCCCGCGTCACCCCTAACGTACCACCCGGGCCCAGACGGGGCGTTTATATATGTGTTTATGAATATATGATCAAGGCATGATGCATTAAGATCTGTAACTCTTGTAGGTAGGGTAATACATGGGGTATAGCCATGTAAATTCAATATGTTAAGATATGTACTAGAATTATTACCTAGGACATTTGCCTCTAGGTTATTTTTATTAGGCCTAATGTCACAAACTAGTAATTTGTGATCCGCTGATAGGTTACTTAGAGTAGAGTCAAGCTGGCTTAGAAAGAGTTTGGTATTAGAGTTAGGAGATTTATATATTGCATTAACCGTATATGATTTGTCTTTCAAATTAAATGAGATGATGGCACTGTTTGCTTCCGTAATGTTTATGGCTGGGTGTATGCTTGTAATTGATAGTCTTTCTCTGTTAGTAAAAATTGCAACACCGTCACATTTATTAAATTTAGCATAAAATAGTAATTAGTGTCGTGCCTGGAATGTTGAATTTACTCGTTGGATGTTTAATGAGCGTTTCACTGAGGATGATCATGTCAAACGGATTGTCCACTTTGTTTAGTAATATTAGTAGTTCGTTAAAATGGTTTTCATTATGGCTTCTTATATTTAGATGAAGTATTGTATTGTATTGTATTGTATTTTATTTGTAGCTGTTAAATTACATTTGTGATGTCATAAGTAGGCCTATGAGCATCGTAACATAAGCTTTGTCAATTTTCTTAAGACTAGTATTAAATATAAAATATACATTGAGCTAGAGTACAGAGTACTACTAGATATAAGCTATGCTAATTATAAATATATATATAACATTTGTACAGGGAAGTTATTGCTGTCTGTGTTTGCATGAACAATAATTTAGGTTTACATGGTAATTTTACATGAGGCCTAACCGCCTGATAGGCCTAGTCATTACTTATATTTGGCCTACACCTAAGTTAAATTATATTAATACTAGATTGAAACTAATAACCAATTTCGTGTTGCCAAGGGCACCTTTAAGCCGTTTCCTTAAAATCGTCTATATTATAATAAAACTTTTCTATTAGGTAGTTTCTCAGTTTTCTTTTGAATATAACCAGGGTTGTGGCATTTTTTATATCGTCCGGAAGGTAGTTGAACAATATCTTTCCTGCACGGACAGGAGCTTTATCAATGATCTTTAATTTAGTAGATGTCATGTGTAAGTTGTCCCTGTTCCGTGTGTTGTACTGATGTGCGTCCGAGTTTTTAAAGAAGGTATCGTGATGGTGTTCGCGCACGTACAATATAGCTGCATAAATGTACTTGGAATGGACAGTGAGGATTTCTAGGGCTTTAAAGTGTTCTTTACATGATTGTGTTGTGTTAAGATTTAAAATATACCGGATTGCTCTCTTTTGAAGCCTGAAGATTTTTAGAGTGTTTTTTTGCTGCTATTTCCCCATATTGCTATTCCATAGTTTATATATGATTCAATAAGTGCATGATATGCAGATTTTAGTAGGCTCATGTTGCAATATTGTTTAAGTTGTTGTATTACAAATAACCCTGAGCTGATCTTCTTGGCTACAAATTCTCACGGGCACTGATAACCTTAGTGTTGTGTGCCCTTAAACCCTAATAACTAACTAACAAATTCTACATGGTCGTTCCATGTAAGATTTTCATCTATATATAATCCCAAAATCTTCGTTACCCTTACCTGCTCGAGTCCGTGTTCTCCTATAAATAAGTCTATTTCCCTACTTTGTTTTTTCCCCGGGTTAAAGACCATTATATTTGTTTTACTAGTGTTGACTTTAAGACAGTTATTTTCAAATCGTTGAACTACATTATTTGCTTCAACATAAGCATCAATCTCTAGGCCCTCTATTGTCTTATGAGCTATGCTCAGAGATGAGTCATCAGCAAACAGTGTTAGCTCCCCCTTTGAAACTCTTTCTGGTATATCAGTTTGAAGTTAGGATTTTCTTGGTATATATGGTTCAAATCTTGAATATCTTGGCATTGGTGGTTAGTAATACTAGTATTTACGAGATCATGGTCGAGTTCGGAATGCATGATGGATGATGTGTTTGGTTTTAAGCAAGATTTAATTGTTTATTTACTGGCCTAGGCCTACCTTGGGGATGTCTGAGGGTTTTGTAATTGTGATAATTTTCGACGTGTCGTTCTGACGTAGCATTATTTGCCCAACTTTTGTCCAGGCATAACGGTATCCATGTTGTTTCATGCTCCTCGCTAGCAAGAAGAGGGATTTGTTTGCAGCAGTGAGATGATCGTTTATGTAAATCTGTTTCGATTTCCCTCCAATAGGCCTATACAGTGAAGCAGGAGAACCATCATTACTCACTAGAAGGAATTACTTGATGCTTTATTATGTGGCGTCGTTAGAAGGTTACTCCAAAAATCCATCCTTCAATGCAGTTTTAGATCCCCCTTTTAAAAATCGATATTTCTTACGTCCGAAAGCAATTAGACAAGTAGGCATTCGTTCGCTTGAGCTGTTGGAGAAATTGCACATAACATTACCTTTAGCCTTCATAACGTCGTACGGTTTAATTCCACCATGGACGTTCTGCAAACCGACTTGCATCACCAAACTGTCTCGATACAAAAAGAGTCTTACATCCAATACTCAATTCCAAGCATTATTTCAAGAAATACGTTCTCATTTTCATGACTATAGCTGCATCTTTACAGATGGCTCTAGAATGGATGATTCGGTTGGTTGTGCTTATACTACTGATGCAGGCAACTTCACTTTCCACCTCTACCCAATGTTCAGTGTGTATAATGCTGAACTGTTTGCACTAAACCAAAGCTTCTATATGCCCAAAGGAGTAACGAATCAAAGTTGAACAATGAAGTTTTTGCAGCCATTACACGCCCATCTTTAAGGATTATGGAACTGTCCTTAGGATGTATTGAGGGTATGTAATTAGTACCAATTATTTTTCTGAACTGCTTACCGTGACGTGTAGTAGTCTGAATCTGAATCATTGTTGTCCACTAGTCCCTGGTTATCAATGTTGTCAAGTCCCTGGTTGTCACTGTCGTCATCGTCATCTTCAACCAGAAATTCTACGTCAGTGTAGTTGTCACTGTGGTGATCGTCATCTTCAACCAGAAATTCTACGTCAGTGTAGTTGTCACTGTGGTGATCGTCATCTTCAACCAGAAATTCTACGTCAGTGTAGTTGTCACTGTGGTGATCGTCATCTTCAACCAGAAATTTTACGTCAGTGTAGTTGTCTGAACCTGAATCATTGTTGTCTACTAGTTTCTCGTCAATGTTGTCAAAACCCTGGTTGTCACTGTGGTCATCGTCATCTTCAACCATAAATTCACTTCTTTTAACTAAACATGTGGTTGCCATCTTTTTCGATTTAGAAAAGGCCTATTACACCACATGGACATACGGAATTTAAAAAACTTTATATGCCTGGGGAATAAAAGTACATACGCCAATTTTTATAGCGAATTTTTTAACCAACAGAACTTTTAGAGTAAGAATTGGCAATATATTATCGAGGACTTTTACCAAGAAAACGGTGTACCACAGGGCTCTGTGTTAAGTGTTATTTTATTTGCAATGGCTATTAATAGCATCACTTCCTTTGTTAAGAAGCCAGTGGTGTCTTTGCTTTTTGTAGACGATTTTACAATTTAATTCAAGGCATCATACATGAGTTCCATAGAAAGCCAACTTCAATTAAACATCAGACACCTTTGAAATTTGGTGCAAGGAAACCGGTTTTAGATTTTCAGTCTCCAAAACTGCATGTATTCATGTTACTCGTAATGGGAATCCACTTGCTACCAAATCTTAAAATGCTTGGACAAGATCTTATCTTTACGCACACTGCTCGTGTTTTGGACATGGTTTTCGATGAAAAGTTAACATGGAAGCCCCATCTTCAACAATTAAAATCAAAATGCAATAGATTCTTGAACATTCTTCGTACTCTCATTAATACTTCATGGGGCGCATACCAAACTATCATGCTGCAATTATACAGAGCACTTATCCGCTCAAAATTGAAATTTTCTAGCTTTATTTACAACTCTGCCAGGCCTTCATACATTACGACGGTGGATACAGTAAACCACACTGGTATTCGATTGTTAACTGGCGCATTTCGAACCAGCCCTGTAAATAGCCTATACAGCAAAGCAGGAGAACCATCATTACTCACTAGATGCAATTACTTGATGCTTAATTATGTGGCGTCTTTAAAAGGTTACCCCAAAAACCCATCCTACAGTGCAGTTTTAGATCCCCCTTTTAAAAATCGATATTTTTTTTCGTCCGAAAGCAATTAGACCAGGAGCGTTCGTTTGCTTGAACTGTCGGAGAAATTGCACATATATGCATATGCATATGCACCTTTAGCCTTCAGAACGTCGTACGATTCAGTTCCGCCTTGGACACTTTGTAAACCGAT
This sequence comes from Sweltsa coloradensis, assembly GCA_024449915.1. Lineage (NCBI taxonomy): Eukaryota > Metazoa > Arthropoda > Insecta > Plecoptera > Chloroperlidae > Sweltsa > Sweltsa coloradensis. The sequence continues at coordinate 39,864 of JAMZAV010011739.1, read as the reverse complement.
TTGCATTACTTAACTATCTCGATGCAAAAAGGGTCTTACATCCCATGTGCTTGTGGCTGGTTCTGACCAGCACAGGCCTATCCACCCCTTGTCCCCCCGCGTCATCCCTTACGTCCCTCCCTTCGTCTCGATTAGCCAAGTTGCATAAATATGAGACGTAAAGCAATATCCAATCCAATCCAATACTCAATTCCAGGCATTATTTCAAGAAATTCGCTCACATTTTGATGACTATAGCTGCGTCTTACACCCTACTTGCACCTACAGCATTCTAGGTCGTCGTCGGGGAACTTTCCCCTTTCCTTTGACTACCTCCCCGACGGCGACGACAATGACAACACTGACGGATGATGACACAGACGGAGACGACCACGACGTGGGGAATCCCTGCCCTCCCCATACGCTTGTGGCTGGTTCTGACCAGCACAGGCCTGTCCACCCCTTGTCCCCCCGCGTCATCCCTTACGTCCCTCCCTTCGTCTCGATTAGACAAGTTGCATAAATATGAGACGTTAAGCAATATCCAATCAAACGACGTGAGGGAACCCCTGCCCTCCCCTTATGCTTGTGGCTGGTTTCCACCAGCACAGGCCTGTCCGCCCCTTGTTCCCCCGCGTCATCCTTTACGTCCCTCCGTTCGTCTCGATTTGCCAAAGTGCATTAATATGAGACGTTAAGGCTATTCCACCGCGTTTTTCTATTTTCCAAAATATGCTACTAAGTCAAAATATAGTGAATGGCTTTGAAACATGGCTATTTTAGAAAATCAAAAATATTTTTTCCAAATTTTTCTGATCCGGTACACGGCCAATATAGCCACCTCAAAATAATTTCAAACTTCAATTCGCCAGGGCACACCATTCAACGTAGGGTGTTGTGCTTTTGTGACATTAATTTTCAACTGTTTTTCTTTGGAGTTTGGACTGACTGAGAGAAAACAGATTTATTTTAACAATTGTCTTTCCTGCGAATTTTTTCGTTTGGCGGTACAAATCGGTAAAAAATACCGCCAAACGAAAAAATTCGCTGGAAAGACAATTGTTAAAATAAATTTTTCTCTCAGTCAGTCCATAGAAAAACAGTTAAAAATTAATGTCACAAAAGCACAAACACCGTACGTTGAATGGTGTGCCCTGGCGAATTGAAGTTTGAAATTATTTTGAGGTGGCTATATTGGCCGTGTACCGGATCAGAAAAATTTGGAAAAAATATTTTTGATTTTCTAAAATAGCCATGTTTCAAAGCCATTCACTATATTTTAACTTAGTAGCATATTTTGGAAAATAGAAAACGCGGTGGAATAGCCTTAAGCAATACCCAATATATATCCGAGACTCTTGCACACTTTAAGATTAGGTAGAGTTTAACATGGGAAACACTTTTGGCCTTGGACAGATTACTGTTTGTACTTTGTAGGCCTAATTGACAATCAATAGATACTGAGGCTGAAATTATACAGTTAATCCTATGACTGATGAATGATTAGGCCACTGTATATGACTGATAAATGATTAGGCCACTGTATAGAGGGGCCATCAAATCAACTCGCGACCTTCTCGTGGTTTGGCCCGTTATTAGGGGAGTTTTTCTCTCTGAAACTAATGGCGAGCTCTGGGTCGTCGTCGGGGAACTTCCCCCTTCCCTTTGACTACCTCCTCGACGGCGACGACAATGACAACACGGACGGATGATGACACAGACGGAGACGACCACGACGTGGGGGAACCCCTGCCCTCCCCATTCGCTTGTGGCTGGTTCTGACCAGCACAGGCCTGTCCACCCCTTGTCCCCCCACGTCATCCCTAACGTCCCTCCCTTCGACTCGATTAGCCAAATTGCATAAATATGAGACGTTAAGCAATATCCAATTTAACCTTCCTCTTAAAAATCGTTTTGTATCTCTTCTCAACGTTGATAGAAGTACGGTTTGTTGAAAATATCTCTTAAATTTCTGCGGCTATATCATAAGAAGCTGTTTTAAAGATCCATTTGAGCCAAAGTATCTTTAACTATACATAGATAGTTTTGAAATGTAACTTACAATGCATTTATCAGTACATCTTGTGCTTCACACTTATTCACTGCATCAGTCTTTTCTCCTTCCAGCCTTTCAATTTTTGCGTGGCACTGATTTAGTGCTTCAGTCTTCTCTTCTTCTACCCTTACAATTTGCGATTGCAATTCCTGCAAAAATTATTCAATACGATAACATATGCTGTAGTTCCAAAGGAATAAGGTTAATATTGTCTAGATTTTATAATGTTTTTTTATAGTTTGGAATGTTATCCGTTTGATTGTGATACACTTTCAAAGTTTAATTTTTAAATTTAAGACAAGTGCTTCGCTCAAATTGTTCGGAATTTTTTTGTGAATATTTATCATTGTTTTAGGTAAGTTAGTATCAAAATTTGTGTGAAGCAAAAAATAAAAATCCAAAAATTTCAAAACCAATTTTTTTAAATGAAAATGTTGCTAAAGGAAAAGACTAACTTTTTTAACGCATGCGTTGGAGGCATGGCGTAATATGCAAAGTTATAATTGCTGATATTTAAATAAATAATTTACTTTTAACCTTACGTCCCTCCCTTCGTCTCAGCAGATCGTCAATCTTTGTCGATTGGCTCGGGGGAGTTCACGTTAGTTGACGTTTCTTCATATTTGTCGATTGGCTCGGGGGAGTTCACGTTAGTTGATGTTTCTTCGTCCTCGTCGATTGACCTTGAGGCTGCCAGTTTTTATAACCCCTTCAATTGCCTGTAAATTGAAACAAGAAATTGTCCATTCAGATGGGCAGCTGTTGGTGAGCAAACACGCGGTTCTTAATGTCGTTGAAGTTGCTTTCTACAGCTGCACAACTCGCGGTTGGGGATGATCCAAACTTGAAAAGTGGAGCCATAGTTCCTGTCCTTCTGTAGCATAGTTGCAAAAAAGTTGCATAAATATGTGACGTTTAGCAATATCCAATCAAATTAACCTTTGTTTGAAGTTAATCTGGACAGCGCCTTGAGCCTTGATATGCTTTTGCGTAATGATATGGCCCGCCGCAGAACAGTGCCGCTCACTTGCTACCGACGTTGCTGGTGTGCCCAAGTACTTAATCGCCATCTTCGACAATCGCCGATAGTGAATGATCACGCCACTAATCGAGAAGATTTCCTTCAAGGTCGATTTCGTCGACTTTCGCTGCTAGTCACTGTCGATTGAACTCGGTGGTCTATAATTTCTAGTGTGCTACAATCATCTATCTACCTGTGAGTCAGCTGAAATCGCCGTGTTACAGATGGTTTGTAATGACAGTAGAATCCATAGATATTGTAATATCTGCAAATATATAGTATCGTCGCGATGAACCTAACTACACTTTTAAATATCTCTCGCAACCAATTTTTATACATCTTGGAGATCATGTGCTAGTGTCGTCATACGATTTGAATAATTCCAATGCACTTGACGTGTAACATCGATATGACCTCGCCGCCCCGCATCTTTTGACTGCCATCTACATAGACAACAGTACACACAGCGCAGCGTCATTGCGCCAGTCTCGCAGTTGGCCAGTTGTTCTTGTCCCAGGCGGACGTGTTTTGTCCGCGCTCTTCGCTCTGGTCTCATTGGGTTTCCACAGTACATGGAGTTAGCTTCTGTTGCTGCTGTATGTGTTGTTTGTTCAAGTCTGTGTCCTCGTTATCATTCATCATTCTGTTTAATGTTTGCACGTCAAGCAATATCCAATCAATTCAAGGGGTTCTATTCTGTCCAGACTGGAAGGTTTAGTTCTCTCTTTTTTATATGTCCTTTTGCGTGTCTGTGGTCGGTTCTCTCTCTTTCTTTCAGAGGAAGGTACTGGAAGTGGGACCTTACTTAGTAAATCTCGAGGTTGTAATTCGGCTACGGTACAATACCCACCTTATTATCTACAACAGCAAATCTGGGCGGATATCTTAGCCCAACGTCGTCTCCACCTGCATTGGTATCTTTAGATGTGCTTGCGGTGGAGGTGTCTGGTAGAGCCTCATGCGTAGCCGATTCCGGTACCACTGTCGGTGCTGGTGTCAGGGCTGCCGCTGGTCTTGCCATAATTAATTCTGGATAAGAAACAAACACATTATGCTTATTATAATGAACCGATACCCATTCCATCCATCCAACAAGGTCTTAAAGCCACGTTCCCACTTGTCGTCAGAAATTGTTTTAGATAGGTATATAACTTATAATAAAAAATCCATGATTCTGATAGGTTAGGGTTACTCTTTATCATTGGTCGGTCATTGATTGATGATGGATTGATGTCTCTCAAATTCCAACTCGCAACCTTCTCGTGGTTTGGCCCGTGATAAGGGGAGTTTATCTCCCTGAAACTAATGTGCGAGCTCTGGGTCGTCGTCGGGGAACTTTCCCCTTCCCTTTGACTACCTTTCCGACGGCGACGACAATGACAACACGGACGGATGACAAAGACGGAGACGACCACGACGTGGGGGAACCTCTGCCCTCCCCATATGCTTGTGGCTGGTTCTGACCAGCACAGGCCTGTCCACCCCTTGTCCCCCCGCGTCATCCCTTACGTCCCTTCCTTCGTCTCGATTAGCCTAGTTGCACAAATATGAGACGTTAAGCAATATCCAATCAAACTCATTGGTCCAGCGTAAGAATTTTGTTGTTGTTATAAGCGCTGATTACATGATGGCTAAAACAAAAACTATAACAACACGTAAGTCCTATCCCCTTAAATACCAATACCAATTTCTTATGACGAGTAGGAATTGGGCCTAAATACACAACAAAATTTTAATTACGATCCCATCTTTTTAAAACTAATAGTGCCGTGCAATAGACGTAGCTTTTTAAAAGTCATTTTGAATTTAGTAGGCCTTGGCCTATATTTTGTTCTAAAATTAAAATTAATTAAATATTGACTTCATTGGCTCAAAATTGAACACATGTTGCTTACTAACCTGTTATAGCAGCCAAGTGTTTTTCTAGCATCATCTTCACTTGGGCAGCACAGTCGCATCTTGTCGAAACATTTATTTCCGCTTCTTTTGTAGGGAGAGCAGGGTTTGTTACTCCAGTGGTTGCAGCACTGTGTGCCACTGTTGTGCCACTGTTGATTGATGTTGCTTCATCAATCATGGCAACTTGGCAATCTTGGTTTTCACTGACCTGCAACACAAATTCACAAAACGTTTTTATACATACGATATAAAGGCCCATACCCTAGCTTAGGTGACCATTATCCGGGATGTTCCCATTTTTTAACTCCAGGTGTCCTGAAGACATGTTTTAAACCACTCAAATGTTCCGGAACGTAGGTCACGCCTTCAAAGTCCCGTTATTCATTGGTGAAGAAAATTAAGAGCACATTTTACATGACTTGTCTTGACGGATCCCCTATGCCATTATTTATGTACCGGTAGGCCTATACATATCCAATTTAATTAGACCTACCCTAAAATTATTTACAACCACACATTGTGGCAGGCACAGTTTATATTACGAAGGCCTACCAGAACTGATGATAAGATGAGAATATAGGGAAGACTCACAACTTTTTTTAATACTATTCTTGTATTCAGGCCAGTTTCTGATAACATAGCCTTGGCGTTGTCAAATTGCCAAAAAAAGAAACGTTGATGGCATTGTAGGTATTGAAAAAAAGCCTACAAAACCTTCAATGTTTTTATTTTACATTCAGTAAGTCGGACCCGGCAAGACCGTAAGAATATACATAGGGGTCTACACTTCTTTTTTTAATGTTAAAACGTATTCCGACGTAGAAAATGCTAACAATAAAGCGATTTTTTCCAAAGTTATTACAGATCACACATAGTCTAATAACAAGTAATAAGTTTTATTAGTCTGTAGACAAGTACAAAATACAAATATAGGCATTGTCAAGTTTGGTAATACAAGTAAACTAGAGATAGGCTAATCCTAGGTAGAAAATTGAATTAGTTAATATATGGTTACATAATTGATAAATATATACTATGTACAATAGAAAAGTCTCCTACAATTAGACCGTTAAATGACCATACCGTGGGAGAGCAGGGTTTGTTACTCCAGTTGAAGCACTGTGTGCCACTGTTGTGCCACTGTTGATTGATGTTGCTTCATCAATCATGGCAACTTGGCAATCTTGGTTTTCACTGACCTGCAACACAAATTCACCAAACGTTTACATATATATGATATAAAGGCCCATACCCTAGCTAAGGTGACCATTATCCGAGATGTTCCCATTTTTTAACTCCGGGTGTCCTGAAGACATGTTTTCACATCACATCACAATTTCAAGGGCTTCTACAGCGTCGTTATTCAAAATACTTGTTAACAAGTTTGTAATTTTTGTCTGAAAATCAGCTTGATTTTTGGCATCAGCCTCGAGGAGCTTTTGTGCACGTTCTTTGGCATTCTCTGCTTTTTTGTTGGCGCGCTTCTGCTCGTCCAACATTGCCTGCATTATTCCTGTATCATCTTCGTTCGCCGCTCGTTTCTGGGGGCGGCGGCGAGCCAGGGGCAGTACTGTTGCAGGCGACGGCAAATCTGACGAGGTGTCATATGAAACCGATGTAAACAGTAATGTTTGTTATTACAAAGGTGAAACAATTTTAGAGTAGGTCTGGTTTAAGATCATGATGTTTTTTTGGACTATACACTACTCAATGTTGTTGACGAAAAAATTGACGTCGATTGTTATGTGCTGAGCTTAGAGTTGCGGTAACGAAAGTTAAAACATGTTGTTTATCCAAGAACGCTGAGTTGTAAAACAATGAGCTGAATAACTAGGGCGTAAGTACGACATGAACACTACTGGGAATTGTAAGATGAAAGAGTGGGGGGAATGACGTAAGGACAAGTATTTAGGGACGGGTCAGTGAGAGACCAGGGAGAGATTGGAGACAGACTGGGGATTGTACAAGAAAGAAGAAGGTGCGCAGAGCTAGAAAACGGAAGAACTACCGGGGCTCCCGCCTCGGCGGGAGTCCAGGATTTGGGACCCACACCTTGGGCATCCGGAGGAAAGAGACACCAGAAGGACATTAAAGGACCGGACAGTGTTGCCACTAACAAGCTTGTAGGAAACCTGGTAAGCAGGCACATAAGTGATTGCTAGTCAGTCGCACAGTCTTATTCAGACTTAAGTATTCTATGTGTAACAAACAAGGCAATCTCTTCATGTTTGAAACACATCTTTTAACTGTGTAAAACAATGTTCATCTTCCAACCCGAATTCCTCAAAACACAGTTTGGTCTTGGTCAGCAATCTCTGAGTCAGGGGAAGGGTAGAACCTTGCTACGCCCCATGTACTAGTTCTGGTGGCTAAGCCCTTTTGGAGAACCCTGACTTAGCAGATTGTCTACAGTATCATTTACTTTGCACCATCCCCAGTTAGTTGCATCCAGTGGATTTCCTAACTATTCCTGCACCTGGAGAACCACTCTCTGTGAGTGCAAGTGACTTGCATCGCTGGTTGGTGGAAGAAGTGCCAGATCAAATGAGGTGGTCACTTTCTGGCGAGCATCGATTTTGTGAAGGTTAAAATAACGAAGCTCATCCAAAGTCGTGCATTTTTTTCCCAGCATTAAGGCACGTTTCTCGCTTGTCATTAAACTAGTATATGGGACGTAAAATGCGGAGTGTTATAGTACGTCCTTAACATCAGTGTAAAAACCATGAATAACGCAAAAATTTGCACTGACACAGTATCGTCGCGATGGTCCTCGCTGCACACATTGAAATGTGTCTCACAAGCAATAAATTATGCCTCGGAGCTAATGTGCTACTGTCATCCATGCGTTTTTGAAAAAATCAATGCACTTAACGGGCAGCATCGATATGACCTCGCCGCCCCGCACCTTTTGACTGCCACGTTCACCTACAGAGCGCAGCCGCGCCTCGCATTCGGACTGTTGTTCTTGTCTCAGGTGGACGTGTTTTGTCTCCACTCTTCGCTCTGTTCTTGTTGGGCCTCCACTGTACAAGGAGTTATCTTCCGTCACTGCTGAATGTATTGTTTGAGCGAGTCTTGCTGTTACGTCATCGCAACGTTCTGTTGGACATTCAGGTAATAGTCTGTTCTGTCTAGACTGGAAGGTTTTGTCCACTCAACAGCAAGATAGCCAACATTTACCAGTAACATGGAACCCCGCAAGTTCAGGGATCCATGTACAGTCTCATTGGCTGACTGTGAAATGTACAGACCAACAACCAACCCCCCAGTTAATACCTACAAATAATCCACAAGTTAATACTACTGTCAAGAGTGCCAAGATCCATGACGAAAAACGTAAAGACGGACTTTTAGTGACTTTCTTTTTTCTTTGCAACAGCAAGCTTTGCAATGACTTTTTTTGAATTGTGATTTCTTTTGTAGATTTGTTGACTTTGTTTTAGATTTTGTTTTTCATATTTAAAGTTGTATTGGCCCTGAAGATGATGAGTGAAATCTTATCGAAAGGACGGCCCAACGCCTTACTCCAGGAATGCAGGACTACAGGAGGCCTACCATATGTAAAATTAATAAATAAATAAATTACGGCTGGGCCCCGAGATCTGGGCCCTAGGTTGTGTATACTTACTGGTTTGTTGTAGTTCTTTTGCAAAGTTTGAGTGGTGAGCCAAATCGCTTGTTGTTATATTTTTTTCTTAGTTGCCTCTTCTGTCGAGGAGCGGAATTGTCCTTTTCGTCTCCTGAGGCCAGGTCTGTGGTATTTTCCGCATTTTGTTTGTTGTGTAAAAAAATTCCTGCCATTCACTCGAGTCTGATTTGCGGTCACCTAGCCAAACATTACTATTCTTCCATGATCGTTGCGTTCTTATTGCTTTATGAGTTACAAATTACAATAGTGCCGACAGTTGACTGTCCGTCTGTCTGTCTGTGTGATATTTACATAGTCCGGAAATCAATTCTTTTATCGGTAGAATAACTTTAAAAGCCACGTTGTTTTCCTAACCACGTCACCCATTGCTGGTCTGCTAATAGGTGATTGTCAAAAAAATTAATGTGTGTAACAAGTAGATATGAGCCATGAATCTCGGTTCTCTCTTGGTATGTGCCGACCGCTTTACGAGAGTCACATTTCTATTCTGGTAATATTGATGACACTAATTTCTCCATAAATGTTGATTCCACGGAACCTCGCGTTAGAGAAGGAATTACGAACATGCTATCTTCCTTAATTTCCTCTGTTTCATGCAAACAGTTGGTACATTATTGAGTAACACTTCTTAAGAAACCTTTTGTCTCTCTCAATGCTGGAGATTTATCACATAGAGCACATAATTTCATCAACACCAACTGGAAAGACACCGCAAACAAACTTGCGCACAGCAGTCTAGACTAGGAACGCTTTTGCTGTCGCCTATGTAATCAACTGATAATGCATTGAAGGCGTTTTTATACTTTTTTACAGGAAACCTTTCCATGAGTATCTTAGAGTGAAGCAATGCCTGAAGGGCTGTATTGGCATAGCACGACACGCCGTCGGCATTTTTGAAACCTTTGATAGTAATATATTGATCCGAGTATTGACCGTCTTTAAATGCAGCACAGTTATTGAATTTTGACTTGTTTGTTTTATGATCTTCGAGTACTTTATTGTGTCGTACGCATTCCTTATTTAATTTATGATATTCATGCATTACTGCTTTGTCTTTTGTCATCTGAGCCGTTAATATTTGTAGCTGTTGCTGTGATGCGTCGATTTCAAGTAACCTTCGGGTACAGTTTCGCTTTCTTGCATTAGTGATTGCAATTAATTCCCAGTCCACCAGTGAATCACATCTCCATTACCTGATCATAATTACATCCGAAAAAGTGCATGCATATTTTCATTAACAGCTCGCGTACAAGAACTGTGATTAAATTTAAAAAGTTACTAAATTACTAGTTACTAAGTTAGTTTGTACTGTGTAGTTGAGTCCCCACATTTTGTGATAAGTCTAGCAAGATAACTTCTATTTTCATATGATTCCAATTTCATTGTTATATGAGACATAAACGTTAAGGGTTTGTATAATAATATGTCGTGGCTTTCATGTACGGCACCGTATTATGTGTTTCGATTTCCAGTAAATAATCCTTATTCATGTTAAACATTTCAGTCATAATTTCTGATGGAGTTAGTCTAAATTTATACACACCTCCTTAAATGAATTACGTGATATTACTTTGCAGACATGAGTTGAATTTTCATTTGCAATTATTTGACGCCGTGCTTGCAAGAGCATTATCTTTTCTAGTATTGTACATATCACTATTAGGCTCATGGATTTGAACATTGCCCTGAGGTCCCGTTTTTCTCACAGATTTAAACTTCCTGGGCCATCAAATTCCAACTCGCAACCTTCTCGTGGTTTGGCCCGTGATTAGGGGAGTTTTTCTCCCTAAAACTAATGGCGAGCTCTGGGTCGTCGTCGGGGCTTTCCCCTTCCCTTTGACTACCTCCCCGACGGCGACAACAATGACAACACGGACGGATGATGACACAGACCGAGACGACCACGACGTGGGGGAACCGTGCCCTCCCCATACGCTTGTGGCTGGTTCTGACCAGAACAAGCCTGTCCACCCCTTGTCCCCCCACGTCATCCCTAACGTCCCTCCCTTCGACTCGATTAGCCAAGTTGCATAAATATGAGACGTTAAGCAATATCCAATTTAACCTTCCTCTTAAAAATCGTTTTGTATCTCTTCTCAACGTTGGTAGAAGTACGGTTTGTTGAAAATATCTCTTAAATTTCTGCGGCGTCCCCGCCACGAGGCGGAGGAAGTGGCGCCTAATTACGGCGACTTTACTTTTTATTTAAATTAAAGACATTGCAAGGTTATACATTAGTTACCCAACAGGCTGGCCGCACCGTAGTGCATCCGGTCAAACAATTTACCGGAACCAGTCCTGTCGGGGGTGGACGTTGGCGTCCCGGGAGGCTGCTCTGTGAATATTATTTAGTACTAGGCGAGATGGCTTGTCTGCTGGGTTTCGGTCCGTCGGAACCCACGAAGTGTCCCATGTGCAGTCGGGATGTTGACGAAAAATCGCCCAGAGAAAGCGTCTATGGGCGGCGTTGCGAAAGGTTCGTCCTTTTCCTTTCGGGAGGCTCCAGGCCACGCTGTTGTTATCACTTATGGTGGTCGCATGGATGGGTCGATTACAATGATGAACAACGTCAAGAACATATGATGCCAAACTTTTAAAAACATTGATAATTTCAGGTGATTTATGTCAAGATCTGGATGGTTGACAACTAATTGGTTATACATATGTTGGATCCGGTTAATTGGCGAATTACTAAAAATGTCTAGTCTGCTTCTTGGCAGATGGAATGTCTGTTAGTTTCGTGTTGGTTAATATGAGACGTTAAGCAATATCCAATCAATCATCAATCGTGTTGGTCTTGCAGTAACGTGAAAATGTACTAGATCAAGGAGCTGAGAGTCAAAATAATAATGCAGAAGCTTGAATAAAAATATTAGATCTGTCTGCTTGCACCGATTTTCGAGTGATACAACGTTTAAATTTTTGTATAAAGGAGTGTTGCATCTATGATAGGTAACTTTGGTCTCGTAGCAGACATGCTTAACGAACTTCTGCTGGATACGATCAATGCTACAGATTTTTGTACTGTGATGAGGGTTCCATATGACACTTGCTCCTGAAAGTGTCAATGGAAAAGTCCTTTGTGCAATTCCTTTTCACAAATCCGAGCATTTTAAAGGCCTTTGTGTTTCATTCATAATCATGTTGTATAATTGCCCATAAGGCTAAAAGTTAATATTAAAAGTCCCTCAGGATTGATTTTAAACTACACAGTGTTATAATATTGAAAACCCACTCCTTTCACACATCCATTTTATAACTTCCTTTTGGTTTTCACTTACATTTTTCCAGTTTTATAATTATTTTCCATTGTCTTTGGTTTGTCTGTAGTAACCTAGGTACCATTTCAGATAGTTGGATCGAGAAGTTAGAACACTCAATTTTCTTGGAAGGTGAGGTTTCAGACCCCGTCACGGAGTCGCTGTTGTTGAGCTGATTAGTTTCCATGATTCCAGAAGAGTGTAGTCACTTTCACCTGCGGAATATTAAGGTACGTATGGTGTTTGAGTTCTATGATGGGTTAGTGGTTACAGGCGCCTGTTTCCCGACATACGAGCGCTCGTTTGTGGGCACCTTGTAGAGATATGCCCGGGAGCATTGCAAGTCCAGCAATTTGGATTATGGATTGTTTTCTCTATTTTCTGCGTCGAGTAAGGCTGGATGAGGCAGCTACACGTCCCTGATCACCGTCTCCCCCTACTGGTGCTGGGGCTGTGAAGGAAATAGGTGTGGTCGGTAACCCTACCTTTGTCTGATGGGCTTCCCGTACATATAATGGCTGCAGAGTGGAGTCTCCATGATGACAGGCCTCCCGACGATGGCAGAATCGTCTGCCACTGCCCCAGTGCTAACGGGGTCTCATGCAAGGGTGTGAACCCTGTGGCAGGGGGAGCTTGTCGGTCTTCCTGACGGGGGTGTGTCTAACGATGTGGTCACTGATGTTGGGTGGCCGTCGGAAGTACAGGCATGTTCAGGGCCTAGTCGTTGGTGAGGGCCGATGCTTTAAGAATATGTGCTCCTCGTTTCAAGATCCCGTTGAGTGCCTGTACGCCTGGGTGCCACTTGGTGACAAGCGGGATGATTTGGTTGCTCAGCGGAGTACGTTGTACACTGAGACGGTGAACCCGTTCTAGGATCTTATGGCGAGGGTATCCCCGGGCAACAAAGGCATTCGAAATGCGGTGGCAATACTTTGCTAGGTCCTATTTGTTAGAATAGATCCTCCGTTCTTGTGTGGCTAGTGAGTGGGGTAGTGCTTGTTTGGTATAGTTGGTGTGGCAGCTGTCATAGGTAGGTATTGTTGGCTCTAGGTCGGCTTGAAATGCACGCTGGTTTCGAGATGTCCGTTACGGAGCTCGATGTCAACGTCCAGAAAGTTAACGTGGTGCTTAGAAATTTCCCACGTGAAGTGTAGAGAGGAGAAGGTGTAAGTTCCTCTAGGAAGATGGCGAATGATTCTTCACCGTGGGTCCATATAGCATAGATGTCGTCAATGAAGCGGAACCAACAGAGTAGGACTAGTGTCTGGGTTTTGAGAAAATCGGTCTCAACCTTGCCCATGAATAAATTAGTGTAGGACGGGGCCTTCAATTAAGTGCTTAATTATTGTATATGAGGTACTGAACATTTTTTATATTAAACAATTATTAATACAGTTATTTCAATTTTCCTGGACATTAAAAATATTTGCATAAGCAGAACATAGTGATTACGACACTTTAAGCAATCGGGCTGTTCTGTAGCAATGCATTTCAAAGCATATTATTAAATATACAATTCAGAAATAAAAATATCTAACCCAACTGTTGTTTGAACCCAGGTTTCCCACATTCCTGGTATAGAGGTGTAGATAAAAGATGTAAACACTAGACTAGCACTCTTTTGGGCGTGGGCTTAGGCCTGGCCGACTGGCCCTATCTTGTAGATGTAGGCTGTGAGGCTAGGCGGCAAAGTATGTCAAATAATGCGAGTAGAATATAGCTGTTAAGAACACTAGGCCTACTCTCACGTCATCTTTCCCGTCCAACAACAGGGATCGCCCCACAGGAAAATGTTCATGCTCTGCATGCAACTACAAAGTCTGAGGTCTGACAATCAAGAAATGCCCATGACCAACCGATTCGCCTTCCCAGTCCATCGACAGCCGAGATCTTGCGTGAACCGAGAGCGACGAGAGGAGCCTAGTGGTGGCCTTCGTCGGAGACGCGCATCCAGGCGAGAAAGACTGAGTGACGACAGGCAGCCTCTAGGGGACAGCCTAGAGACTTCCCAACGTCACACCTTTTTTGGGCCGTATCCAAAGGAAGGAACGATGATTGCCGACCACATCGACAGTAACCTTGATAATTGTATAAAATTGCAGCAATATCAGGCAAATATTGCTGTGCAACACTGTTTTACGTCTTTGATGTCGTTGCATTGTAGTACTTGCACCATGCCACGCAGATAGAATTTTTCTAGTTCTTACAATTTTACCATTTTAAGCTTTTCCACCCGGCCATCTTCATTGTGTGAGCAACATCACATCTTACGCTTTTCAGCTAATCTCACTTTCATAAGTGACGTAGGTGTAAGATAGAGATGATCGTTAATGATGTGGTGTTAAATCCAGAAATATGAAAAGTTATGTTGGCAGTGGTGTGCGGTATGATGAATAAGTGTGCAAGCAATTGACTGGCAAGGTATATAAGTGAGCACTCAAGGAGTTTGTTGAAAATGTTTTTATTCACTTTCGGGCCGAGTAATATCGTTCCACTGTTACGGTTGAAACTGGTATTGTAGCTATAATCGTGGCAAGCTTTCAGAGTTGTGGCATAATTTTGCCCGCTCGTGGGGGTGCATCAAAATGCTTTCTATAACATGTCATTAAGTTCAGGTTAGGCTTGTCAGGGAATGCATGCCGAAAGCATCAAACTTGGAGCTGGGTTGACTGCTCAGCTCCCGGTCACACTGCTCAAACTCTTGTTCCTCCTGTCTAGCTTGTCTCCTTAAACCACAGATCACGCTCGGATCTGCTGCTTATCGCTAACGTCACACGTTGCACTTGCACCCTTCCGGTCGTAATATCTCTATTACCTGGATCTTTATCTCTTGCGTTTATCTTTTTAGAAAAGCACAACATTCTAACAGGAAGAAAAAATGGATTCAAAAAGGGAAAACCGACGTTCTTCAAGATCCAAGACGGCCTGGCCCAAGTTGTCATCTCGGGGGTATAATGGAAGGGTTGACATTGAGCTGATGCTAAATCTATCCAGTAGATCTTAAGTGTTGGTGCTCATGTTTGCGTCTATGCTGCCCTACTAAGCAAGAAGGCCCTAACTACACTTTTGGGTCTTTTTAAGCCCATAGTATCAAAAGTTGCAGATTTTCATTTCCTATCTTATGTGCTAAGCTAGAAAGCCCTAACTTCGCTCTAGATAGGTGAATTGTGTCATGTAATTTGCCCTAACCAGAATCCATAGAATAAAGGTTTTAATATGATTTTTTTGAGGTTTATAATAACAATTAACATAGAAACTTGACAACAATCACCTACAATGCATTCAAAAAGCACTTGCAAAGGAAAAGTGGTCCTACGCAAACTAAAAACTTGCAAAAAAGCTCATCCATCAACGCGGCGGGACTTAAGCGTTTTCCTAGTATAACAAAAACAAAACATTAAAAACACAAAGGTATGTGGAAATCAAGCCAGTATCAAAATGAACGGACGGAAAAACTGGTGAACTAGAGTTGTGAATGCAAGTAGTTTAATTTAATTACAAAAACAAAAGCAAAAAGAGGAAACAGACTGAAATATAAAATAATGTAATTCATTTTAAGATGGTATGCTGAGGCTAGAACGGAGGCGAGTTTAGGAGCTCAGCTTTCTGGCTTTTTCGGGTAAACGGTTTATAACACCATAATCAAATTTCACACTAACTTTTATAAAGAATAAATCTATGTTATCCATTATGCATATTCCTAAATTAATTCATTGATTTTGAATTAAAATTTAGTGAATTCACCAAAATTTACTCAATTTTGGTCAACTTCTGGAATTTATTCCAAGTGAACAGATTTTTCTAACTCAAATTTGCATAATGGATAACAACGTATAAATCCATGTGAACTGCCAGGTTAATTTGGTTTTATAGTAAGATAAACGGTTTGGTGGGAATTTCCAGAATTGTAATCCATGTTTTGGATTTCCCATTTTTTCACGTTTTGTACTTGTGTCTCGCAATGGATCTGTAATGCTTATTTTGTGCAACCAATTACGGATATCAATATAAAAGTACTTTATTAACATCCATTCAAAATTTGGTAATGATAATTCCAACCGTTCAGCAGAAATCATCATCACCTGTTTGCGCGCATTTGAGTTGGGCCAAGCTCAGCGTACCCTCTTAAGAGTGAACATTAACAATTTAGCATTTTTAGGAGCATTTCATGTAGACATCACAATAAGCATCTGATAAGAGAGAAACTTAGCAGTTGGTGGCGCTTAGCTTGGTTTCTTGTAGTTACTTCCAGTATTTTTTTTTTTTTAGAGCAAAGCGGTTGTTGTCTATTATGATGTAACTGTTATTGTGGGATTTGGGCATGGTATAATATGTTTTAGATCTATAGATTGCATTTTTTACTTTAATGCCAGAGAACTCGAGAATATCATGTTGCCTGTAGTCGTTTGGTAGTATATTTATGATATTTTCTTCTGTCAGTATACAACCAGATTCCAAAACTTAAATAAAGTTATTGTTATCGTCATCGTTATTGTAATCATGATTATCACTGGCTGTATTATTTAATTTGTTGAACAACTCTTTACCTTCGCGTGTCATGTTTGTTTCATATGCCATGCGGCGAACTCCTTGAGACTTAATGACTTTCTTTGTTACCTGCTGTTGGACACCTTTAGGGCCCTGAGTTTGTTTCTGAATGCTGTGTATTCCGGATTCAAACGGAAATGCAGACAAAGCCCACAATGGTCCGAAAATCCTAACAGATTTTACTAAGTGGGTGAGTAGATGAATGTTGAAAGTCATTGCCTTGTCATCATAATAAATTTGCATTTCGCCTACAAATGTATAAAGTTGTCGTTCTGTGGCATCTAAAGAATTTGATGATATTTCATTTTGAAGTTAAGTGTATAAGCAATTGGATAGCAAGGCGAAGTGTTCCAGGTTGGTTATCGGAAGTACTCCCTGCAACAAAGAAGGCTATAATAGAGTAAATCACATTCTCCACTCAGTGGCTTTCCACACACACACATTTCAGTGGGCGTGGTAAACGGTAACTATTCAATATTTTGTCGATAATTATTCGGCTCCTTTGAGATACAATGTAATAATTTTTCTGGCAGGTTTTGTTCCAAATTTCGTATAGTTGTTTTGATACTCCTAACAGAACAGAATGCATGTAGTCTGGGAAAAATCCCCAAATCATGTGGAAATATTTTAGATCGATACGAGGAGACAAGCCTTTCAACCCATTGATCCTCCTTCCGGTATCTTCAGCTTCAATACTTGTTCTCCTGACCTCCTCGTCCGTCCGGTCTTCGTAGTTGTCAACGTTGATTGGATACTTGACTACTTTATCCACGTATTTCCCACGATGCTTACAGAAGCTGCACCCAAAGTAGCCATTAAATTGAGTGCTACCCTGGAGGAGCGGCCTTGCAACTGAGTCGACGGAACAGCAGAATGGCACGAAAACGGATTTAACAATTTGTCCTGCCAGATTCCATTGAATGCCATGTACTAACAACCTTTTGGTTTGTTCTATATAATGTTTAAAAAATCTTCATTTTTGGCTCTGAATTTAAAAAAAAAACACATTGCCAGCCAAGAGTACAACTTTGCAGGAAGTTTGTTGATAAAATATTGAATAGGCCACATAGTAAACTTGGATGATTTAAATACAGGGGTGCTATCTGTGTTGAAGTTGTAAGTAAAATTAAGGTTATTGTTGAATAAGTTGTATGGTGTCTTTAAGGATTGATAAATTTGTGAACTAAAAATGTCTGAGATCACCCCATTTTTCAGTGGGCGATTTAAAAACAAATATCTATTAATAGCATCACTCTCGAGAAAATTTTTAAGCAATTGGCCTATTTCAAAAATCATGAAGTAATTATTTGCAGCAAACGATAAAACATAGCGAGTTTGGCACAAAATTGAATATTTGCTAGTGTTAATTATGATGTTGCAGGTGTTACAAAAAAAGTGGAAAGAAGCAATAAAAAAAACTTTCTTTGAACACTTTTCTGTGAGGTACATAGACGAGGGTATCACTTCTCGGCCACATAAAACGTTAATCAATTTAATTAAATCTACGAAAGCCGTATTAGAAATAGAAAAACGTAATATAAAGATCAAAATTACGTACTAAAATATGGCCCTTTAAGAGATTATTATCGACCCGTAAGGGTATGGATGGCGGTGGATGATTGGAGGGAGATTTGATTTGGATATAACATTCCTCCCTTCTTTGATCAATACAATGAATAGTCTATGATACTCTGACAGTGAACATGGTGTAGGTGATAAAATAGGCTAATTAAATTTAGTATGGAGAGTTGGAGATTCTCTCATTGTGAAAGAGCCTATAGTACATCATGTACTGTTAAAACTTTCAAATTCTTAACTAATTATTTGAAAAGTTAGGATCTAACAGACTACATAACTAACTTTAACTAACCATTAATATTTTTTAATGACTTGCTAACCTTACATTAAAAGTTCCCACTAGTTAGTAGAGTGCCTATCTTAGTGATGGCCTATGAAGTAACTAATTTTAAACGTAATTCAAGTTTCCACTCGATAGCAAAGTGATGGACTTTTAGAAGAGGCCAATACATTTGGTAATGTTTCATTAACGCTCTCTCTCGAGTTATTTATCTCCAAAGCCTGAAGTAGGCTTATCAAATAATGTCTTTGAGATGATGTAGTCAGGTGTACTTGCTGTTGGACCTCCTTGGCTTGGCGGTGCCATTCCTGGGACAGAAAAGATTATTTTTAAACGTTAAGGAAACAGTGGTAATAAAATTTTTCAACTACTAGATCCACAAATAAATGACATCGTGCTAAGAAATGGGGCACTATTGAAACTGTTAATGAATGCAATTTTCTGGGTGTGTGGTTTGATAAAATTCTTAATTGATTGATTGAGGTCTTTATTTGTAGGCGGAATTAAGGATAGTGAATCCGTATCTTCCATCGCCGTTAGCAGACGTATGCCCTCGTTATCGCCACGAACCATCCAGGCCAGTGATAGTATCCCCCCCCCCCCCAATTTATAGTGATTAGTTTTGTTGCTGCAGCCTTAATTGAATCTTCTGAAACAGTTTTCACAGCTTCGACAAAACATCAGTGTAAGCCGAGAACCTAGTCGGTGGTTTTGGTAGATTAGTAATTGCACAAAAGTCTTTTGCGGCTGCAGATCCTTTGCCGATTTCATGGTAAACCGAACAATTTTTGACAGTTTTTGCTCTAGATTCAAACTTACATTCATGTAATGTTGGTTCACACCCATAATAACACAGGATAGTGTGCCTAGGCCAAGTTTATTCAGTAGTCGTTTCAATCCAACATTTTCAACCATGTGATATGCTGCAGCTGTTGAACCACAGATATATGTCCCGCTTGCTTAAACTCGCCCCTGGTTCATTGTTCATCTGGAGCCCAGGCTGTTAACTCCGCGGCCTGTCAAGGTAGATCTGGATGGAACCCTCTTGGATCGGATCGGTGGTAAAGTCAAGATGTAAACAGTTTCGGTAGTAGATAGAGTAGATATCTCACCTGATGTTACACATTTTTTGGAGTCAGTAACTATGTGTTGCTGCAGAATTGCCGGTGGCATTTGGTATGTTATTAGCTTCTCTGCATGCTCTAATAATGCACTATGTATAGATCTTTGTGGAGGATAAAGTTTAACACTTTCTGGTCCCGTTTCATGGGTGTGTACTTCTTTAAGTTTAGCAATTACTAGTTCACCAGATAAACAAGTGGCATTTACTTTAATATGTGCTTCACACCCCCTTCTGTAAGTCTTTAATATGTATGTCATAAAACAATTAATAATTAAACTAGTATTGACTTAATAATGTTAGGTAAAGGTAGCTTGCTTCTGATGAGGCCGTATGCCTTTTTCTTGATGGCGGTTCATGGTTCTGACCAGCACAGGCCTGTCCACCCCTTGTCCCCCCGCGTCATCCCTTACGTCCCTCCCTTCGTCTCGATTAGCCAAGTTGCCTAAATATGAGACGTAAAGCAATATCCAATCAAAATTCCATAATGCTTATATCTTAGCATCAAAGATACATATTTTAGACGAGCTGGATACGAACAATGTCCAGATGCATTGCATATCACTGTCAGCACCACTAGTCAGGTACAACGCTAACTATATTTGTGTTAAAAAAGAAGACGCTAATCTTGAAGGTGGCTGGCTTTTCGTGACTGCAACGGTAACTCAAAGGAAAAAAAACGCCAATAGGAAGCTGTCACCTTTATCCGCTAATTGTATTGGTGTTCTTTTGCGTCGCGGATTGCTCTTACCCCATTTTATACTGAACATGAAAAATGTTGCGACCAATTTTTCTTCTTCTCTTTCTTTAATTGTTCCGTATTTGGAAATTTCCTTTTTAAATTTGTGCATGCTGACTTCAGATTGCATGTGAAATGCGCAGACACATGTAATGGGGTGATTACTTTATTTAAATTAAAACTGGGATTTTAAAATCCCCTGGATTTTTAGTTAAAACTTAAAAGAAAACAACTGTAGGTGGTTGTAGTGACAAGAGGTTTTCAATGCTATAGTAGCAGTGCAAGAAGGTTACTTCAAAAATATTTAGGCAAGTTGCACTGCACAGAACTGGTTACGCCGGATCTGCATCGCTATGCGTCGCCGCATGACTCGGGCGGTCAACGTCAGCTCACAAATACGGCGTCGTCTGAGTGGGAGGCGGAGCAGCAGGATTTTGATCACATTGATCAGCTTTCCCAATTTCAACACAAGTCGTAACAACTCTGTGCATAGCGGTAGAAACGCACAAAGATCCATCTTCATCACTTCACGGAAACATTTTCGCCGCAAGCCGCGGACTTTAGCAAGCATTTTCAAACGCCACGTGCGATGTTGGAGAACATCAGTCTGTTGATTCAAAGAGAAATATGTAAATCGACATATACACGACGCATACACAATTTCGGTCAGTGGTGGTCAGGTCGGGCGGCATAGGGGCGATCATTCTTTAAAATTAGAGTACGAGCAATGAGGCAAATGTGCAAACATGACAATAATAGTAATATTACAGACATATTAAAGAAATATATATTTTTTTTAATCTAAGGAAATTAGAGTGATTTAAAACTATAACCTTTCATACACATTATTATTCATTCAGTATTTATTGTAGTAAGTCATCATGATAGGCCACCCAGTGGTTCTACCTCAATTGAAGAGCACACGATTTCAAAGATGGCAACAAAAACACATGAGCAGATGAGGACACATCCCAAAATAATAGTAAAGGTACAACATAGCATCACAAATCACTTAACAGGATAAGACCAGTACAATAATAGGTGAAAATAACATATATTCTAATTGTGTCCGCTCTTGAATTCGGCTATTGAGTAGAAAGCATTTTCAATTAGGTAGGAGTGGATTTTTAATAATAATTTGCCTGTATCATTTTCATCTCGTATGCTTTTTGATAATGAGTTATAGAATATAAAACCTGCTACCTTATGAGTTATGACCCTTTTGTAATCTTGTAGTGTTGCAGTGTGGACTGTGCATTTCAATCATTTGTCTAGTGCTGTATTGATGGTTATCCCTATTATAGGTTATTGCGCTATCCTGCCTAGGTGTAAGTTTAAGAACTTCATAAATATATAAACAAGGAACCGTCAAAATCTTCAGAGCTTTAAAGGCCATTAAACATGATTCCCTATAACCTAGACCGTCAATTATACGTATCGCCTGGTTTTGCATTATGAAAATATTATTAAGTTCGGAAGTAGACCCCCAGAATTGTATACCATACCGTATTATTGATTCGAGGTATGCATGATATACAGTTTTTCCGTGTGGCTGCTGATTATTTTCTTGATTACCGCGGTTAGCATAACATGCCGAGTTTATCTTAGGAATTATTTTGTTATGTGAGATTCCCAGTTGAGATTTTCATCGATACATACTCCTAAGATTGAGATATCTACTACATTATTTATTTTAGTATTCTCTATTGCTATTATTAGATGCTGAGTATTTAAACTTTGTCTAAATTGAAATCTGAAAGTAAGTTTGAGTTTCATGAAAGTTAGTAAAACTTTGGTTTTATTATTCATCGAGTTTTGATTACTCTCAGGGGAGAGAAAAGTAAAATGAGCTACAATTTCGTTCAGCAATACGAATGACACGATTGCTGTCTCAATGTTAAGCTTTCGCTCGGTAGTGATCACATTTACTATATTGGTTTTGAAGTCCCCTCGACGACAATGACAACACGGACGGATGATGACACAGACGGAGACGACCACGACGTGGGGGAACACCTGCCCTCCCCAAACGCTTGTGGCTGGTTCTGACCAGCACAGGCCTGTCCACCCCTTGTCCCCCCGCGTCACCCGTTACGTCCCTCCCTTCGTCTCGATTAGCCAAGTTGCATAAATATGAGACGTTAAACAATATCCAATCAATCAATCTAGTAACTTGTGTCCCGACGTCTCGAGTGTTTGATATCGGACAACCCACTTAAACATTTGCGTCACAAAACGATGAAACTTGTTTCGAAGTGACTAGCGGCGGTGGCAGGGTAGACTGAAGCAAAAGGGATTCTGCTACATCCAGCGAATCCTTGAGATGATCTTGATTATGACCAGGGCCAGAGGAAGCACATGACATCTCTTCATGAGAACCCTCTTCCTAATCAGCCACAGGCATATCTTTAACCTACCAGATGCCTTCATTACACACTTGATAATTAATAATTATTGATTTGATTGATTGAATATTGCTGAACGTCTCATATTTATGCACTTAGGCTAATCGAGACGATGAGTGGTGATAGATGAGGATGAAGTATGAACAGAAGGGAGGAGGGGAAACCCGGTACCGGCACGTAGCCTGCTCCTTTCGAAAAGCACCAAGGGGACCAACGGCTTAACGTCCCGTCCGAAAGGACGGTGTAACTTTGACAGTCATATAGGTTCCTCCACTAACCCGGACTGCCGAGCAGACGTCGAGGAGAACGAAGCCGTTACACAAGCTCTCGAACCCTCCATCTGCTCTAACCAGCGATATACGCGAGTTTTAGGACATAGCGGTCACCCACTCTACCGTGACCACGCCCGATTCTGCTTAACTTCGGTGTTCGAGTGGGAACCGGTTAAACGATCTCGGCTAAATCGCTGGCTGTTTATAGTTATAGGACCTAGGTATTTTTAGTTCTAAGTTTACCTAGGCCTACGTTGTCTACGTAAGAGTCAAGATAAAAAGTTGATCAGCCGAAACTTTGGTAGGACCGAGTTGACAATCTAGTCAATTGAATTAATGAATGAATTTCCAATACAGTTTGGTACATACATTTACATAGGTTAATATATGTTACACTGTAATTGACCCTTCTAATCTTCCGTGAAAGATTATCATACTAGGGTGTTTGGAAAATATTAAAATATAGAGTATGTTTAAGTAAATAAGATAAAATAACATATAAATGTAGTAAAATAAGTCTATTAGATGAAAAATATAATTCATCACCAAAACATAAGATTAATACTACACTTAAAATTAAAGACTGAATATATTAAAAAATACATGGGCCTAGTTCACATTGATTTAGCCCATTTATGCTATGAGTCATACAATTTTATATAATGCACGAGTTAAGGCTACCTGTTTAGGCTTAGATGCCTGCCGAGAGTTTTAAGTGGACTGTAATTATTAATTTTAGAGTCAAGAGACAGAAAGAGGAGGAACATAGGAAATAAATGCAAAAGAGAAACTTACATATGAGCGTGATACTTCCTAAGACGGTGAGGTTTTTCCCCGACGTCCTTGGTTCGGATGGTGTTGAACTTCCTTTGGGGCGTCGCGACGTCAAAGCACCGGCGTCGTGGGAGACAGGATAGGGTTACATAACTGGCCAGTTGGAAAAGTAGAGAAGTGAGAAGTAAAGAAATAGCCAGTTGGAAGAGTAGAGAAGTGAGAAGTAAAGAAATAGCAACTGTAGCAGTAATACTGTCACAACACAGGCGAAGACTGCACTCAGTCTTGTGCAGTGCAGGGAGTGCGAGAGAACAAAACTGGCTTTGCCCAAATATGGGCGAGAGAGATAACAGGTACAGTGACCTACGAGAGACGACAGACCGTCGCGAACTAAACTAGAGATGAGCGATATGCGAATACAACGGAAAATAAACAGAAAACGAACGTGATTGGCTAAACCAGATCATATGACAAACGACTCGAGTCAAAACCAAAAACCAACACGAGAAATGACAAATACAAAAGAAAATAGCACTTAACAAAGCGACGAAAATATACAAATAAAAATCGGCGCGAACACTACCTGTACTTATAGTCCTGAGATGTATCATAATAAGGTCGGCATTTTGAAGAATACAGTATTGATAGGTCTAGTTGGTATTTTTGTGATATATATATATATATAATTAAAATTCTCAAGTTGTTTGTCTTGTAGGAATTCCTCATTTGTGTAGTTGGCTTTATTGCATAATAGTTGTTAAGTTTATTTTTGAAGATGCTCATGCTGGATGTGTTCTTTAGAGTTGCTGGGCGTTTATTATAAAATTTAGAATTAGTATAATATGAGTTATCTTGAGTAAAAGTTATTTTGTAATATTTTGTATCAATGTTGTTGGCTTGTCTTGTGTTGTGAGTATGAATGTCTTTGTTAGTTTCTTGATTGATACGTTCTTTTTAAGACTTATAAACTTGCTTTTGCATTTATTCCATGTAATATCATAACCATGGGAATCGGAATCTTTGGCAATTAATTTCCACAATAATTACATGTTGTCAGTTTATCACATAGGAATTTCTTTTCATATTTTTGGTACAAAGTAATTAGTAAGTTTGTTTGTGGCAACGTCCAGTGAGTTTTTCCATCATCTGAAAACAAGAAATAGACTTGCTGTAAGATTTTTTTTTTCTTGTTGTGAAATTGTAAACTTATTTGATATTGGCATTTTAAGTTGCGCAAGACTTTTATGCATGCTGTTAGCCAGCGTGCTTTTTTTGAAAGTTTTTCAATTTTTGTTTTCTTAGGAAAGTAAGTTTCAAATGGTATTTAAGTTTGTCTACAAATATATTGTACATCTCAATGATCAAGTAAGCGTAAGCACCCTAGGGGTAGCACTGCCTCACGGCCCCGGGTGTTCATCTGTTGTGCGTTTCGCTTCAAGATAGTTAAGTTCTCCTGATTTTGAATATTTAAGGCCTCTTGATTCCTCAACTGCTTTTCAATTTGCACTGGAACATAATGTTTAAAAGAAATACAGAGACAATATAAAGGCATAATCATGTGATACAAATTTCTAGGAGCCTACACCGACTTGTATCACACATAAAAACAGAAAACTTGTGGTTGTATTGTGTGTTTGTTACAGAATGTATAACCTTGTGATGCTTGTAATAATAACTTGTAGGCCTAATTCATTAACCAAGGGTTGTATTCATAGCAGCATGAGAGAGTCTGTCTTAGAATTAAAAGATTAGCCAAGTTGCATAAATTTGAGACGTAAAGCAATATCCAATCAATCAATAAAATGTTGAGCATAGTAATTGCATCTATAGCAACAAAGGCGATAATATAAAGGCAAAGTGCAATTAGTTCTTACTTTCTAATGCACTAAAATACACAATGTCTAAAATCTTACCATCACTTCTGTGGCAGTTGTTGCACGCTGTTTGTTAGTGGAGTGGGGTGGAATGGTGGAGAGATGGTTAGCCGCTGAGTTACTTTGTTGATCAGATCATTATAAAGTTCATCAGAGTACTCATTACCATTTTCCAACAAAAGGCATTCATTATTAAGACAATTTTTTGCAGAGCAGCTTGTAGATTTTGGTGTTTAAATGAACGTGTTTTTGTGACATTGATGGTGTTTTTAGACGATCTTTGGCATTCTTTAAAGTAGCTGTGCTTTGACTTAAAGCGCGTAGTCCACAATCTTAGGAGCGGTCCGTAGATTGAAGTCAGCCAGGCATAATGAAGCAAATAACGGTGCTTAGTTAGGACCTAGGGGATTTCAGGAAACAAGTGTCTACGTTCCTGTATATTCTCATTAAAGGATTGCAACATAACAGCTATAACTGCCAAAGAAGCTCTTGGGGAACAAACAGTTTGAGTGATTTTTATCATTAATAAGAGAAGCTGCCATTCTGGAACATTCTTGACCTCGATTAGATCGCCAATCATGAGGGGGATAAAACGAAGAAGGATCCATGTTTGACATGCGTGCGTACTAGCTTCTATTGCTTGATATTTATTAGCATGATTTGTCTTTCAAATCTTGGGAAGAGAATTTAAATGTATCGATCCTTCTGTTCAGTACCTCTTCAGTCAACCAGCCTTTCTTCAAACACCGTTGCAGTACTAGAGGAACATCATATTGAAAAACACCCTCAAACATATCATGGCCAATACATGGAGGCAAGACACAATTACGTTAAAATATTTGAGTTTGTTGAATTCAGAGTTTGACTTGATGCCTTCAATAATAGGACTGTCTGAATTAACATTTACTAATTTTATGGTTGCTTCGTATGATTCTTGTGTGCGAAGTTGTCCATGGTTGACGCCCGTGTTGAATGTTTCTTTAGTGATTGTGGTTATCCGACAGATGTGTGAAGCACTAAAACATTCTGAAAATCCTCCAATCATATGGCTTTCAAGATTGTCTTATTGTCTTGACTTACATGGAAGTACTAGCTGCATACCATCAATTTTTTTGCCGATGCCATGAGTTTATGTTACCAATTGTGTATGTAATATACACCCAATATCTTTCTTTCAGTCTTTTCTTTTTGAGCCAAGAGGATTTGCAATCAAAAACTCGTTTTGGAATAAAATTATCTGTATATTATTTGAATCAGTGGAGAACAGTGGATGTGTTTAACATTAAGATCCATCGTGTACATAGCTCGGGAAATCTTTGTGGTGCCCATTGTTTATAATATTGGAGGAATATTGTTTACGAACAGTGGGATCGGATAAAAGAGCTGCTAGTGAACGTATTATGGGGTCCTCGGTGGATCTTTCTCCGCAAGAATCACGTCAGTGCCCAATCCCTTGTTTGAAAATATTTCTTCCTAGACTATGTTTTTTATTCTTTCTGTATCGACGGTTACATTTTCAAAGTGAACTATCAACTCTATCTGAATCTGCTGTAGAATAACATTCAGCAATGACACGTACTTTTCGTGGATCATCTGGGTTGTACTAGCTGGAACATGGCACTTGTTTTCGAGGTTCAGGTAAAATAAAGCGAGTGCTTTTACAATCGACTTTGTAATTGGTGAGGGACATTCCTGAAGTACGTCAGAGTTTTGTTCTGCAGCATAATCGCTTATTTCACACCAGCCCAGGGGTTGAAGGGGTTGGCTTGCCCAATAGTCCTCTTCCAGTCGGGCCATGAACAGGTTGGTGTACGGTGGGGCCATTCTGGTGCCCATCGCAGTGCCCTTGACCTGGATGTAATGACGGTCAAGGAACCTAAAGCTGTTCATGGTGAGGACCATTTGGGCAAGGGAGAGTAGTAGTGTACTGGGTTTAGTGCCTGGAGGTCGTTTGTCGAGATAACTCTCTAGTGCAGCAAGTCCTTGGCCTATGGGGATGTTCGTGTAGAGAGATGCCACGTCAACAGTGACCAAGATCGAGCCCTCAGGTAAGGGGATCGGAAGAGTCTTGAGCTTGTCAAGAAAGTCAAACGAGTCCTTAATGTGCGAGTCGAGTCTCTACTATAGGCCGGAGGTGGAAGTCCACTAGTGCTGAGATGCATTCAGTCGCAGAGTCGTAACTCGAGACAATAGGCCTACCAGGGTTCCCAGATTTGTGAATTTTTGGCAGCAAGTAAAACAATGAGGTGCGAGGCGAGTGTGGTGTAAGTAAATTGATGGTTGCATCGTTGAGACGGGTTTAACGTGCAGGTTCAGGTACGAGATAATAATGTCTCTGTGAGTGGAAGAGAGATCTGTTTGAACCTGTCGGTAAGTGTCACGGTCAGACAGTTGACGATTAGCCTCCCCTACAAAGGCTTCAGTGTCCATCACGACAATAGTGGACCCCTTGTCTGCAGGAAGGATGAGAATGTTTTCATTCCTACAAAGTTATGGATGGTTTGACGCTGTTGACCAGTGAGGTTTGAGGTGGTAAATAGGCTGTCCGCTAAGGTCGTAGATGCTACTTTAGATAAAATGTGGTTGATGTAAATTTCGAGTGGGTGGTCTGTCGGTTGAGGGACGGCTTCAAAGTTAGACGGGGGCTTGAATTTGGTGATCGAGTGGTGAATGGAGCGCTCTGGATCAGCAACAAAAACATTCTTGCTTAAGTGATGTTTGAAGCGTAAATTACGCGTGAAACCAACTGTATCCTTCACCAAATTAAAGTGGTCGAACTTGGGTGTGGGGGCAAAAGAGAGCCCGAAACTAAGAGTGCTAGTCTCCAATGGTGTCAGTTCCCCCTTATGCCGGCCCCAGACACTCAAACATTTCGTACAAGTTGCTTGACAACAGCCGTTTGACAAGCATGCTAGTCCCCACACACGAAACCGATGTACGTGGACACAGCGGGGGCTAACATCTGGCCAACCCCTAGGACACCCTCATTAGAGGCCATTCCTTGCGTTCGGAAGTACGCAAAAAAGAATGGCTCCTTCATTATCCAAGCATAAAGTTGCGTGTGCTATTGTTGGTGGCACAAACCTTCTCTCTGAAGACGTGACTAATGATCTCTTTTCGTACGAAATGTTTGAGTAGCTCCCCACACATTCAAACATGCTTTCAAGCGTGGTCAAAATATCAAGACGGTTTGAAAACTGCGATT
Organism: Sweltsa coloradensis; assembly: GCA_024449915.1. Taxonomy (NCBI): domain Eukaryota; kingdom Metazoa; phylum Arthropoda; class Insecta; order Plecoptera; family Chloroperlidae; genus Sweltsa; species Sweltsa coloradensis. Next base: position 11,205 of record JAMZAV010011739.1, on the reverse strand, counting down.
TGCTTGACAACACGCTGACACGCCCCCCCACACACTTAAACCTGCTGTCAAACACGATGTTGTCAAGCAACTTTTACGAAATGTTTGAGTGTCAGGGGGCTGCTTTAGACAGGCAACTGACTTGTCGGCGGCAGTGGGGTGAGGTGTTTGGTCCCTCATTCCAGTGCGATCGATGTCTACAGCACGGGCTGGCGCCGGCTGTCAAGCCGGCAGAGCCGGTGGTAGGGCTTGCGGCGTTGCCAAGTTGAACTGGTTTGCGAGGCAAGGAACTAGGCCTATCAGGGGCGGAGAGCTGTGACCTATTTTCGTCTCTAGTCGCGTCGGAAGCATGAAGTTGTGCGAGAGGTAAATAGTGATGAGCTTTGAGAGTTTCTGACGATGAGAGTCCTCATGCATTCTCATTGATACTACTGCTTGTTGAATGATATGGTTGATAGTGGTAGTCGAGTGTGGGCGTGATGTGATGGTGATCTTGATGAATGATAAGAGTTTGATTCGGTGGTCGGCGATGAGGGAAGAGTATTCCTTACAGGCTTCCTTGGTGAGTTCAATAGCTAGTCTAAGATGAAACACGGTAATCCGGGGGCGGATGCTGTTGGGCATTGCTGAGAAGGTCAATCTCAATGTTAGGCCCCGGGGCGCTATGCCCAATTCTAGGTACGATCTCAGAAAGAGAATGTGACTTAAGGGAGGCTGTTTTCATCGCGTGAAACCGAATCTGGTTTATCCAAAAGCAAAAGGGTTGCATGATGGATGAAGAGTGACAACAAAGGAGGATAATAACAAGGGGGCGGGGGTTGGGGGCGGAAAAGCGTGGGTCAAAAGACTCAGAAGATGTGTTTGAAAGGAATGCCAAATGGCTGGATCATGTGGATGAAATAATGAGATAGGGTGCCAACAGCTTATATTAAATGGAGTAGGCGCGCCGCAAAAGATAACATAAAAACAAATACACAAATCGTATTAACAAACACACAAAAATACAAACAGATAAAATAGAAGAAAAAACATTTCGGATTTCTTTCTCCAGTGTAGTGAAATGGAATCTTCGCTTCACTCGCTACGCTCATCCAATCATAAACCTAGGTTACCAATAACCAGTATTGGTTGAATGTATTATCCTATTGACAATCAATGGATACTGTTGCTGAATGTAGTTAATCCCAACGACTGATGAATAATTAGGCCACTGTATTGAGTGCTAATTGATACTTGAATTGTAATTAATCAATCAATCAATCGACTATTGCTTGATTCCGGGCCACATCACATTACTTTCCTCGCAACCTTCTCGTCGTTTGGCCCGTGAGTAGGGGAGTTTCACTCCCTAAAACTAATGGCGAGCTCTGAATCAAATTCCAACTCGCAACCTTCTCGTGGTTTGGCCCGTGATTAGGGGAGTTATTCTCCCTGAAACTAATGGTGAGCTCTGGGTCGTCGACGGGGAACTTCCCCCTTCCCTTTGACTACTTCCCCAACGGCGATGACAATGACAACACGGACGGATGATGACACAGACGGAGACGACCACGACGTGGGGGAACCCCTGCCCTCCCCATTTGCTTGTGGCTGGTTCTGACCAGCACAGGCATGTCCACACCCTTGTCCCCTTGCGTTACCTCTTACGTCCCTCCTTCGTCTCGATTAGCCAAGTTGCATAAATATGAGACTTAAGCAATATGCAATATACAATAAAATTCCCCTTCCCTTTGACTACTTCCCCAACGGCGATGACAATGACAACACGGACGGATGATGACACAGACGGAGACGACCACGACGTGGGGGAACCCCTGCCCTCCCCATTTGCTTGTGGGTGGTTCTGACCAGCACAGGCATGTCCACCCCTTGTCCCCCCGCATCACCCCTTACGTCCCTCCCGTCGTCTCGATTAGACAAAGTGCATAAGTATGAGACGTTGAGCAATATCCAATCAAATCACATTACTTTCGATCAATTGGTAGAATTATTATTTGTGGAAATGTTAATCATTCCAACTTTGTGTAAAAGTTAATCATTCCAGCTTTGTGTGGTCCACACATTTACACTTGGTAATTAATAACAAATTTGTCTTAGGCGTGTATGAGCTAGGGGATATTGTATGTTAATCGTGGATTTAAGTGTAAATGTAAAATAGCCTACATATCTCACAATTTTTTTCACATGTAAGCAACATGACCGTTTCTTAGTTTACCTGCCATGTATAGGAATATAGTATGTATTGTCATTGCCTCAAGAATAAACAAACTAAGTGGCGCCCAAAATGTGCTTGGTTCAATCAAGTTTACCTTTCCCTCTTTCTGAACCCTTCCACGCCGATTGCAAGCTAGCCGCGAACACAGTGACCCATGCACTTTTATCCTGCCTTGAGAAGGTGTGTAGCAATAAAATGGCGCCCTACGTGACGGCCCGAAAGATAAATGGAAATTGAACTAAGTATATAGAAATAGTATTGCTTCGTCCGGTATGGTTACTTATTCTACGACTGGCAGCACAAATTGACATTGCACTGGGCATTGAAGGCCAAACATTAATTATTGGCCTGGATTGCACTCGCAGCTGGGCAGTGTGACTAGCATTTGTTCCAGAGCAGTCGTATAAAATGCCAATGGAATATATTTTGCCATGAGTGGATGGGTTGTACTAAGGATTTCTACTTTTTGCACGCTAATATAAAAAACGACTAAATGGTGTCTATTGTACCTATTGTAAGTGTGTTGTATTCTACTTCCGTTGGCACACTAGGTGTTTTGGTCTTTATCCTGACAAATTTCCAATGCAAACCAGAAAATGCATTTTGGATGAGTCTACTTTGGATATGTAGCGTTAGTGTTTTTGTTTCTTTGATTGTTTAAAAAATGTTCGTTTGACTTTATGTTCTACCTTGTTCTCCATGGTGGATGGATAATTATAATCCATGGATAATTTAAACTTTTAAGCACGTGTTTGTATATATTATGAGGCGAGCTGGGTAGATGAAGGTGCCCGTGAACTCCGCCTCACCCGACTGCCGCTGATAAACAGTCCCCTACAATGACGACTTTAAATTGTCGCCCGGGGTGGGCAGGATCATCCACCTGATGAAAGCTGAAAACAGCTATCACAACCTGAGTAACCATTGTGGCTTTTCGTACACTTGACAAAAAGCCTTTGACGGAGAATTACTACAAAAGGACGAAACCACATTCATATGTCTATTCGCTACATTAAGCCCCTCATGTTCAAGCATTTTAAACTCTTCTACAACATCTTTCAAGAAAAGTTCAACAGGTGGCTTTGAACTGCCATGGAACAAGTAAGAAACCATAGGGGTCTTATGTGGATCCTCCTCAAGAATACACGGGCCTTCAAATTCCAACTCGCAACCTTCTCGTGGTTTGGCCCGTGATTAGGGGAGTTCTTCTCCCTGAAACTAATGGCGAGCTCTGGGTCGTCGTCGGAGAAACCCTTCCCTTTGACTACCTCCCCGACGGCGACGACAATGACAACACGGACGGATGATGACACAAGACGGAGAGGACCTCGACGTGGGGGAACCACTGCCCTCCCCATAAGCTTGTGGCTGGTTCTGACCAGCACAGACCTGTCCACCCTTTGTCCCCCCGCGTCATCCCTTACGTCCCTCCCTTCGTCTCGATTAGCTAAGCTGCATAAATATGAGACGTTGAGCAATATCCAATCAATCCAATCAAAAAACTCAAGCATACACAAGATAGGCCAAAACTGTTTGTTGGAGCTTTTATAAAGAGGTAGCCCATCAATGTTAAAATTAAGGTGTAGTGCAATCACGATTTAAAGGGATCGTTCACCTCTTATGTTAAGGTGTTCCCAGACATCTATTTACCTTTGACTCCATTTATAATATATATAGGATATAGATATAGGATATCCGTATCCTCTACCCTGTCGACGACATTTTCGATAAATGTATTTAGTACGTTTTGGGCCGAGTGGGACATCCTGTTAAGGAATTCATCTAATGCCTCTGTGGTGCTGCTTATGAGGAGGTCTTGGTGACAATGGAGTTTTCTCCTAGGTGGCTGGGGCTCTATACCGTTATCGATCCTCTCCATCTTTTTCGACATGAGGAAGTCCAGCTTCGAAAGAGATTCTAAAAAATAAAATATAATTTGTAACATTAAATCTGAAAGGAATTAGGTCTACCTGAGCTGCATATTTACGATTAATGGAAGCATACGTCTGTGGCTATTTTCCGCTAGCATCACCAAAAGATTTCCCCTCCCAAATTATAATTTATAACATTAATTTTCGTACATTAACAACGGAAAATGAACGAATGATGATGATGATGATGAATGATGATTAAATTCAAACAATAGCATGAACTTGGATTCACTAAGTTTAAAGGCGCGTCAACCGTTAGATCATAATGCACCACTCTAGCCTAGGGGATATGGGGAGGAAAGTCCCATGCTGGTCAGAGCCAGCTAAGGGTAGGGTTAGGAAAGGGGGGGGGGTGTTACCACGTCGCGGTCGTCATCGTCTGTGTCATCGTCTGTGTCATCGTTTGTGGTGTCATTGACGTTGTCATCGTCGAGGAGGTCGTTAAGGGAAAGGGGAAGGGGGGATCCCACACGGTATGTGGAAATAGCTCAGGAAGACTCGGTTGAATGCTTCTACATGGTTGTTGGTACTTCTTGTCTGCCTGTAAACAGTTTGTCCTACTCGCAAAATCCATTGATAGTTTGTTACTTCATTCAAACCAACTCTCGCTTGGTCTGGTTGTAAAAGTCATTCAAATGGCTAGATATTCTTCAATGTTTTCAATTGTTACTCGAATACTAATTTCGCATCTGGCAATGTTTTGACTTGATATAACTCAAATACCGGGGCCTTCAAATTCCAACTCGACACCTTCTCGCGTTTGGCCCGTGAATAGGGGAGTTTCACTCCCTGAAACTAATGGCGAGCTCTGGGTCGTCGTCGGGAACCCCTTCCCTTTGACTACTTCCCCGACGGCGACGACAATGACAACACGGACGGATGATGACTCAGACGGAGACGACCACGACGTTGGGGAACCCCTGCCCTTTCTATACGCTTGTGGCTGGTTCTGACCAGCACAAGGTTTGTCCACCCCTTGTTCTCCCGCGTCAACCCTAACGTCCCTCCCTTCGTCTCGATTTGCCAAGTTGCATAATTATGAGACGTAAAGCAATATCCAATCATCGAATAACCGGTCTGCCGCTTTAAGAGGCAGTTTTATGAACAATCTAACCACTTTGCTGGTAGCAATAGCCTGTACCCTGGTTATGTCATAATAATCATACACCTGCTCTTAAGCTGTACCCGTTACCAGCTGCACATCACTTGGCAAGGTTAGGACAATACCGTGCAGGATGCTTGAAAAAATAACCAGGGTTAAGGAAAATTGAACTTAAACGACCAGTAGAAGTCACATCGAGTGCCTCTTGTATCTGCATAAGCCGTTCCTTAAGGTGGATTAAGACTACCTCTGGCTGTCTAGCCGTAATGGTGATTTTACCAATGAAACTTAGGAAATGTTTTACTTGGTGGATTTCTTGGTGCTGTTCCCTAGCCTCTGCATGTCAAGTAGAAATACTTTCTTCCAGGGTAGTAACAACATTATTAATTCCTAAGCATTAGGCGGTCGATAATAAGAGTCGTAATTGGTGTTGCCGCCTGCTACTGCGATCTCGCGAGATTCTGTGAACCTTCTAATGAAGTTTTCGGAAACGCGAACTGATTGTGCAGCACTAAATTTATTGCGCTCCCGCCTCATCACTAATTTCCTCAAGCAGTGCGATGCTTATCGCCTGCTGCCGTGGGCGCGGACGCGGGTATTGTGGGCGCGGACGTGGACGTGGACGCGGGCCGCGGTGGTCCTGGGCGATCTCTGCCGTACAGCGTCACTGCAATGCAACAATCACATTGTTATTACGACAAATGAGGGGCCAAGTTCGGTTTGGATCCAATCACGGGCCCAACTGATTTGCAATGTGCAAAAGGCAACTGCTCTTCATAAACATTTTACAACTTCAAATAAAGAGTAGTTGGGGTTTTACTTCTAATAGTAGAAAAATTGTTTATAAGAATGCCTAGCTTAAATATCATCACAATTATTAGTCATTGTGTGGCTTGTTGGTCTTGTGGTTAACGTCTTTGCTTAAAATGTAGAAGGTCCGGGGTTTGATGCCCGCTATAAGCAGAAGTTTTTAAAGTTTTAATTTGCACTCGAGTCCATCAGTCCTTGAATTTCTATTTTCTATAACAGATAAATCAGATAGGGTACTGAAATCATTGAATAAATTATTATATATATATATATTTTTATATTATACATATAATATATACATGATATGTATATATATATATATATATATGTTTTAAATATCTTTACGGTAAATAATCACGCACAGTATTATAAAAAATAACTTTTAATCCCAACGTTTCAGAAAAACTATGTTTCCATTTTCAAGGGAAGGTTAAAAACAAAAATTCAATAAAACAACAACAGCATTATAAAAATAAACAAATAGAAACAAAAAACACACTACCTTGCAAACATAGAAAATTACAAAGATCCAATTGCAGTGAACCTAAAATCAAATCACTTGGTTGCATGTGAGTGTGACTTCTTGTTACCATTCTAGCAGGCCTATCGCTGTCTTCATGTCTTGGTACACAGGCGGCTCAGTCTCATACTTTTCAAGAGCTGCAGTATGACTTCTAGTCATTCTGCTGGATTCCAAATTTCTAGACAAGATGGTTGGGTCCGTCCGGACCGTCCCACGTTCGTCTAGAACTGCAGGCACTCTATCAGCCGCTATACCGCTTTCTTTGACTAACCTCTCAATCAAAGCAGGCTTCCACGATTGAGCCAAACGCTTGCCATCGTCTCGTTTGTTAAGATTGAGTGGGCGCTTCTCAATTTCCACTGCCTCTCTGACGATTCGACTAGATAGATGGCTTACCATGGCAAGAGGCCTCATTCCGTCAAAATCAATGGAATGACCCTCCTTCTTGACATGTTGTGCCAATGCAGATGTTGTTTCCATCTTGTTGACGGCGAGTTTGTGTTCCTGTAGACGCATCGACATATTTCGACCAGTTTGTCCAACATATGTCTGCGAACAGTCTCCACACGGAATCTCGTAGACGCCCCAACCCTCCAAATGAATCTTGTCTTTGTAGCTACCAATCATTTCGCCTAAGGTTCTATCTGTCGAAAAGACCGTCTTGATGTTTTCAATAGCCAGTAGTTTGCCAATTCGGTCGGTGGTGGACCCAACCATCTTGTCTAGAAATTTGGAATCCAGCAGAATGACTAGAAGTCATACTGCAGCTCTTGAAAAGTATGAGACTGAGCCGCCTGTGGTACCAAGACATGAAGACAGCGATAGGCCTGCTAGAATGGTAACAAGAAGTCACACTCACAATGCAACCAAGTGATTTGATTTTAGGTTCACTGCAATTGGATCTTTGTAATTTTCTATGTTTGCAAGGTAGTGTGTTTTTTGTTTCTATTTGTTTATTTTTATAATGCTGTTGTTGTTTTATTGAATTTTTGTTTTTAACCTTCCCTTGAAAATGGAAACATAGTTTTTCTGAAACGTTGGGATTAAAGTTATTTTTTATAATACTGTGCGTGATTATTTACCGTAAAGATACTTAAAACATTAACCATGGATCACGAAAGCTTAAGACAAAACATATATATATATATATATATATATATATATAATATTATATATAACTTATAAGTTAAAGCATTTATTATTTTTATTTTTATTTATTACGTGACTTTTCCTGAGAAAGAAAGCATTTTCAAAAACAAAATCATGATTTTTAAAATGGATTTTGGGAAAGTTAGGATATTTAACCATGCATTACTCGCGCGTGGTTTTTAACGCCAGTACTCGCGTGGGGTATATATAATTCTAAATTGAATTACCTGTAATTTGGAGTTGGAATGGAGTTTGGATGCAGGGTTCACATATTTTAGTTCATTGGAATGTTATTGACTACTATTTTAAGATAACAACATCAGTTAAGGAATTTAAATGACTGAAATTTTTATTTTATGTTACATATTTACACACATATACACATATTTACATATTTCACTTTGAAATGGCAGTAACATCTTTAAATACCAAATTTTTATTGAAGGATAATATAAAAATTGTTGACTTATATACTTATACTTACTTATATACTTATATTCTGTAAAAATTTGCCATTTTGTTTTTCAAATCCAAACCTAAAAACAAAACTACAATTTTTAAAAATTTCCAAATGCATAGTTGCATTGCGTTTTGCGACAACTGTTGTAGTTTGGCTTGTTGATGGCAACGACAATATCTCATCATTCGTGGTCTGAGGCGCCGACGAGTTAGCGATCAGTTCTAACAGTTCAGGGTCTGTGACTAAAAGAAATAAAATATCCACAATTAGACTTTTAAAGGCAATGTATTATTGTTATTACCTAGTATAGCCTGTGAACGATTAATGAAAGGTACTTGTTTGTAGATAAGATATGAAATTAAGAACACATAGTCCCTATGCCTATTTATTGTATTGAAAAATAAACCTTGTTTAATACACCGACACGAAGTCTATAGGCCTACAGAAGTATTTTACTACGTATTAAAATATCATAATAACAACGGAATATGGGATGACGAAACTGGTGTTCCCTGGTTCTTGCATCTGCTTTATATCTCGTCACAACAGCCTAGTCAAAGTCACGATGCATTATCGCGTTGTGAAGTGGTTGGGGGGGGGGGGGGGGGGAGAGCGTAAGTGCTCTGGCTGAGGATAATAACAGATTTACAAGAACATGCTATCAGTTTAAACTGACATACAAACAGGTGGTTTACGTAGTCTTGGCATTTCAAACAAGATTTTGTTTTTATAAATGCTAACCTTATCATATTTTATCAAAACATAAGCATAATTTTATTATGTAAATACTTACCCTGAATAGATTGGGGCCTCACAATTTAACCAGACTCGATACCATCATTTTTAAACGTCGAACTAGGCCTGCCCCCGAGGATCACTTGTAGTTCATCATAAAAAAGCATACGATACAACCATTTCCACTCCTATTATTACATTTAGCTGCCGGTCTGTACTCTGCCTGTAGACTCTTCCACTTGCTTCTGATTTGTTCAAAGGTACGAGGAAAACCAGCATTTTGCAAAATCGGAACCATTGTCTTGTACACATCTGCATTCCGGAATCTATTGACAATTAAAAAGCAAGTGTCAATATCCAGACAAGTGCCTGTACAACTTTCAGTATAGTAAGCTTGCTATCTTGACATTAGCGTACAGTACACAACCCCAGGCAACGAGCATTAAGCTCATAGGGCCCAATGAAAGTTATGTGCCAAAAAGATTTCATAATAAACTTACTTATACTTAGAGTAGGCTAATTATTGGATGAGCGAAGCGAAGACTTGAATTTCACTGACCGCTCAAAAAATTTAGCTCCAATTTTGTTTTTTTTCATTTTTTTCTGTCTGTTCGCTATCTACCGGGCAAACGGCATATGCGATCTTTATGAAAATTTGAGGGGACCTTCGAAATCTCTGAACTTCGACTTGCCACGTTTTTGGGTACATTCGAAGAAATATTTCTCTAGAATATCGTACTTTTGCGACTTTTTTCGATTTTAAGTGCGATTCTTTCGTGACATTTGGGACGATTCTGACCAAACGGGCGGGGCTACAACGTTCATATTTTACATGAACATTAAGGTAATTGTGATGTATTGCTTTTTGAAAGAAAAAGTTGGAAAAGTTAGCCAGAATCCATAGAATAAAGGTTTAAATATGAGTTTTGTGAGGTTATAACAATAAATAAATAAATAAGTAAATAAATAAATAACAATAAACAAGTAACAATAGAAACTTGGACAACAATAGAAACTCGACAACAATCACCTACAATGCAGGGCCATCAAATGCAGCTCCATCATAACCTTGGCTCGCTGGCTGACTTGAGCTTCGTATGCGCGCTCGGTCCCCCGCCCCGCATAAAGAGATAACATTGCAGTATAGTTTCATCATTCAATAGTGCGGTGAAAGAATGTGCATCAGCTGAAGTAATAGTGTAATAATATCGATGCTATATTATAATGGTGTATGTTAGTCTAAATATAAAATTGTGATCAAGTGCAGGTGAATATAAAATAATAATAGAAAATAAATTACACAAACAGCTATCATTTCATCGGTTTCCAAACTGTGATAAGTTATCATAAGCATACCAGCAACTATTGTCATACTTGTCTTTATTTTTCATAAAAAATATTTATTTTATTTTTTCCGTGCACATTTCGTCCTAATATTGTGAGCAAATGCATGTATATGCAATAACCATCATATGTAGAATCATTCAAAATCAATGATAAGAAACAGTCATTCTTTATACAAGAGCGTTGTGCGCGAGTTTCACCAAACTTAAGCCCAAACCATTTAGCAGACAATCACATTAGAAATAGAACCTTCCTAACACGACTGTACATGACACAAGCATGCACTCACATTTATCTGAGCGGTCGTAAACACCCAGCGCGCAATCTGTGTTGTATACGTGATAAGTTATGCGATACTTGAGGATACTTCTTTCCACGCACTTACCAACGCACTCGTATTCAAACAAATACATATCATTTCTAATAAAGAAAACACAGATGACGATAGGGTGAGATGCCAACCCCCCCCCCCCAAACACGCACAAACACACATATCACACATTCACGACATGAATATTATATTGCTGCATGAACGTACTGCTAAAACGCATACATCAATAAATGTTTCATATTTGGTACCTAGATCATAATGTAATGTGAATTTGACATACAAAATAACATGTTTTACACAGGTGCCCTAGAATCTTACCACAAAGAAAGACTCAAGTATCTTCCAAAGTGAGTTCACTATCCATACGATGGAATAAGAAGCACGTGGTATACTCGCTATACTTGATCATAATCATCTTAACTGATAAAATTTCATCATCATCATCATATCATTATCTTCATCATAATTGATGCTCTACAAACGAAACGCACAGCTGCGAGAAATCGACTGATTGGGTCTTGAAAGCCGAGTACTTCGTAACGCGAGCCGGCCGCGGACCGGCTACACGCTCGGGTCGACTCAGATGAGTGGCCGTACAGTGACTCATTTTAGCCACTAGTTTTCGG
>JAMZAV010011738.1:0-19805 GCA_024449915.1 Sweltsa coloradensis | reverse complement strand
TTAATAAAAATTCTAGTGCCAACAATAGACTTTTCCACTTTTTCCACTTTGAAATGAAAACCTGTAAAATTAATATTATGAAAAATATCTTCGAAATACATTGTAGTATCATTAATTTTACCATTGCTGTATTGTTGTTGAAATTACTTTCAAAATAATTCATGCTAACAATGACGAAATGAGTTGGATTAAAAACCAGTAATAGCGCCTCAATCCACTGAAATGCTCATCCTTCAACGCGTATCATCTAAAACCCAAAGATCTATACATTTTATTAGTTTAGTTCATGAATATATTTTTTAAATCATAATCAAGTATAAAAGCATCTTGCTAGCAACCAAAAACATGTGTTGAATCTATGCTTGAATCACATTTTAGTAAAATTATTTACACTATTTTTGCCGTGTCTGCAATTTTTAACAATGAAATAATATGTTTATTAAAAATTGATTGTATATAATATGGAAAGCATACAGTTACTTACAAATCGGTGTTTTAAAAAATAAAATCGATTAACCGAGTCCCGAGTTGTGTACATTTAAAGACAGTAGAGAGTAAGCGTTTCAATGATTGCACATTTAAAAACAAAATGGCCTCTATAAAAAAACGTATACCACAATTCGAAGTGACGAACTACCTGGGGCTATTTCATAAGGCGCATACTAACACGTGGTCAAGTCAGATTTGAGATGTTAAGTGGGGTGAACGAAAAAAAAATCCACAGGGTCTGGCTCCTGGTCTATTAAGGATATTTAATTTCAACATACATCGTTTGCGCAATTCTGTGACGTGGTATCTCCAATTTAGTTTAGTATCAAACTCCAAGCCAAGAACGCGAACGTGTGGTTTAAATTCAAGTTACACACCGTTTAGGGTAAGACGTGGATCTACGTGCATATTCCGACTGCGACAAAAGTGAATGCATTGTGTTTTATCGGCAGAAAATTTTGTGCCGCGTGCTCGGGCCCAATCACCGATGTTGTTCAATGCAATCTGTAGATGTCGTTCGGCAACAGAAATGTTGACCGACCTATAGAAAATCCCCAAGTCGTCGACGAAAAGGTAGGACATGATGGACTTAGGTATGCACGAGGTGACACTGTTTATTGCGACTGCAAACAGGGGAACCGAAAGGACAGATCCTTGAGGAACTCCCGTTTGCACTTCATATGGGTCTGATAAAATGTTATTTATCCGTACTTTAAATGTTCTATCATGAAGAAAGTTCTGTATGAACCTGGGCAAGTGACCTTAAATATCCCACTCGTGAAGTTGTTGTAATATGGCATAGCGCCACGTTGTGTCATATGCTTTCTCTATGTCAAAGGGTACACCTATTACGTGCTGCTTAGCCACATAACCTTCTTGGATGAAGGTTTCCAAACGTACGAGGTGGTCGATTGAACTCCGTCGCTGTCGAAATCCACACTGAACATTAGTAAGCAAGCCACGAGATTCCAATAGCCACATTAGGCGCTTATTGACCATCTTCTCAAACAATTTGCAGAAGCAACTAGTTACAGAGATATGGGTCGATAAGAGCCGGGTAAAGTTTTGTCTTTACCTGGTTTCAAAAGCGGAATTAAAATAGCCCTACGCCAGGCGTCAGGAAATCCGTCCGATAACCATAACGAATTAGGAAGAGCAGAATAATCTCAAGAGATTGGTCAGTCAGGTGGATGAACATTTCATTGTGGAGCTTGTCTTCGCCCGCGGCCGTTTTCTTTAAGGAGTTGATGGCAGTGCGCAATTCCCATAACGTGAAAGGCCGATTGTAACACTCAGTATTGTCGGAAGCAAATGTAAGCCGTTGTTGTTCGCTTCTTTGTTTCCGTTGAAGAAAAATTGCATCGTAGCGAGCGTTGCTGCTTACCGAAGCAAAGTGACTGGCAATCACCGACACTACGTCATGCGGTGAAGTAACAAGCGCACCATTGTTAAGGATGGCCGGAATAGAAGACATTGGGCGTCCGCAAATAGACTTAATCTTCTTCCACACTGTGCTGGAATTTGTATTATGGGTAATTGTGGAGACGTAGTCCCTCCACGAATTCTTTTTACTCTGTTTAATGATGTATCGGGCCTTGGCCTTCAGGCGCTTGAAGGCTATCAAGTTCTCAGAAGTAGGGTATGTATTGAATTGTCTATAAGCTTTTTTCCGGGCTTTAATTGCGTCTGCACATTCTTTGTTCCACCATGGAACAGGTTGGTGACGCTGTTTACCTGCAGTCAATGGTATTGCAACGGATGCAGCATCTAGTAAACATTGGCAAACTTCAGCCAGAAGTTCGTTGGAATCGCGAAAACGAGTGAAGTCTACTTTTTGCAATGCAGACTCACTCAGGTCTTGATATTTTCCCCAATCAGCTTGATGTAATTTCCATCGTTGTTCTGGACGGAACACTGGTCGGTTGTTTGCGAAATGTATCTCGAGTGGAAAGTGGTCACTACCGTGAAGATCATCCAACGCAATTAACTCCAAGTCCAGGGACAGGATGGGTGTGCACATCACAAGATCTATTGCTGATAAGGTTCCAGTGTAAGAAGTGAAATGTGTCAACTGGTCCGAATTTAAGAGGGAAACGTTTGCGTTCTGCACGAAATCTGCCACAACATCGCCTCTACGGTCTGATGTCGTTGAGCCCCAGTCTACATGGTGAGCATTAAAATCGCCAGCCAATATAAACGGTCTCGGCAGTTGAGCAATAACTGCTTCCATATCACCTCTAGTAAAGTGTGAAAGATGGCGGTATGTATATAGAGCAAAAAGTGATAGGAGTGATCTGATGTGCTGTAACTGGCAATAACTTGAAGACGAGAATAATATTAACATTAGTGGCATGCACAGAGTCATGTACCATAATGGCGACACCCCCCTGTGCACGGTCACCACCAGTGAAATCAAGACGGTATATTGTGTAGTGTTTGAATTTTGGATTGTCAGTGAGTTTAAAGAGAGTTTCCTGAAGTAGAATGACATAAGGTTGTCTGTCTCTAACAATGATTTGCAGTTCTTCTCGGTTTGTGTGGAAACCTCGACAATTCCACGAGATAAAGTTGGCTATAATGTGGGTGGTGTTTGAAGTTTGAAAAAAATACTAATGAGAGGTTTATTCAACGAGTGTGGTATCCAAGAAGCATAGGTGATGAGTGAAGACTTGCTATTTACATCCATTTAAGTTTCTCAGAAGAGTTTCCGGATTCAAATCCATTAACGGGTCAGAAACCATGTCCTCTTCCGAAGAACTGAACTTTCTTCGATCGATTTTTTTGTTTTTTGTGCCAATATTTGTTTGAGCACGTTGAAGAACAACAGTGGGAATCAATGAATCCACTGTTGTTGGTGTAGATATTTTTTTAAATGCACTAGTAGTAGTGCTGGAAGATGTTGCTACTGGTGCGCTCTGCTTACGTGCAGAAACACAACCCTCCACTGAAAGAGATCGTGCTGGTTGCATCTGCGGCGTTGATGTAACAGCATTTTGCTTTTCTGAAGGTGAGCAGTGTTTATTAGGAATCACATTCGGCATTGAATTTCTTGAATTTTTAGGTTCTGTTCAATGTTAGATAAGTGCTTTGACACAGTTTATATGCTGTTCTTTTTTCCGCTCTAAGTTCCGCTCTTGTTCGGACTCCACATTACATGGCGTTGGCTTCAGTTTCTGCTGAATGTGTTAAGTTAGACGTCTGTTATCTTTAAGAGAATGTCTGTTCTGTCGAGACTGAGAGGTTTTGTTGCTTCTCAGTAAAGCGTTGTGTGATCTCAGTGTTGTTTGGTCGGTGCTTGCTTCTGTTTGGTGCGAGATTAGAGGCTTGGCACACTATAGTGGTGCTGGTTTCTGTGCTGTTTTTTGTTGTTGTATAGAGTTATTTATTTAATTTATAAAACTAGTTTTATTACTGAAGAGGATTATTTAAATCAAACATATCTTGGAGTTCATGTGCTAATGTCATCATGTAACATCGATATGACCACGCCGACCCGCACCTTTTGGCCGCCATCTACACAGGCTGGTGTCGGACGTCTTAAAATAATGCAACTGTGCTGGTGTGCTGTTAATATATATTTACGGGCAACAATATGAATTAAATTTATTACTTAATTGGGTCCAAAAATATTTAAGTGAAGATAAATTTGTAATTTTTGGTATCAAATGAAAGTATTTGTCACCAACAAGCACCAACAACCAACAAGCACCAGAGCTATTTTTCTTTGGGTGAAGCGAAATTGAACTATTCGTTTGGCACATGCAACAATCCCCCGCGTGATGATAGTGCTAGATACCACTATATAATAGCGAATGTTGACGCTTAATACACAAAACTCAACCTGGAGCCAGTGATTTTCGAAATTCTTATTACAAAATCTTTAAGATTGATATAAACAAGTCAAATGATGCATTTTGCTACGTCACACAACATGTTTGTAACTTATCAATTAAGAAAATTTGTTAATTTGTGTAAAATCTATTGTAAATACTAATATTGAAAATTGATCTCTTATAAATTATAGTAACCAGCTCTTTTGTTAGCACTGTGTTATCATTGGTTAGAAGAAATTTTACTTTAAAGTTGATCTTTTGGTTCAAAAACTAAAAATCACAAAATCAACATATTTAACTGAAACATAAATATATATTTCAATATATTTTTTATTGTCTTTTTTTCTTAATGTTGGTGACAATTGCTTTCATTTGATACCAAAAATGACAAATTTACCGTCACTTTAATATTTTTGGACACAATTAAGTAATTAATTTGATTAATCAATTCATAGTTAAATACTCAAAACTCAGCCTGGAGCCAGTGATTTTCGAAATTCTTATTACAAAATCTTTAAGGTTGATATAAACAAGTCAAATGATGCATTTTGCTACGTCACACAACATGTTTCAGTAACTTTTCAATTTAAGAAAATTTGTTAATTTGTGTAAAATATATTGTAATTACTATTATTGAAAATTGAAAAATGATACAATAATTATAGTAACCAGTTCTTTTGTGAACACTGTGATATCATTGGTTAGAAGAAATTTTACTTTAAAGTTGATCTTTTGGTTCAAAAACTAAAAAATCACAAAATCAACATATTTAACTATAACATGTATATATTTCAATATATTTTTTCAATGTATTTTTTTCTTAATGTTGGTAAAAAATTCTTTCAATTGATACCAAACACTACAAATTTGTCTTCACTTTGAAAATTTAGGACTAAATTAACTAATTAATGTTAATTAATCAATTAATAGTTAAATACTAAACACTTAGCTTGGAGCCAGTTATTTTCGAATTTCTATTACAAAAGCTTTAAGATTGCTAAATTTTTAAGTTGGTATCATATTTTATACCATAGTTAGACATATTTACGCCATATTGTTATTTGTGTTAAATATATTGTAATTACTATTATTGAAAATTGAAAAATGATATATAAATTCTAGTTACCAGCTCTTTAGTGAACACTGTGATATCATTGGTTAGGAGAAATTTTTCTTTAACGTTGATCTTTTGGTTCAAAAACTAAAAAATCAGAAAAATCAACATTTTTAACTATAACTTATGTATATTTCAATATATTTTTTCAATGTATTTTTTTTCTTTAAAAAGGTGAAAAATGCTCTTAGTAAGACCCCATCGTGGAGCCAGTTATTTTCAAATTTCTCATTACAAAATCTGCATTATTGCAAATTTTTATGCTGGTATCACATTTTGCACTATAGTTAGTTAGGTGAGCCAAGAATAATACAGATTCGGTAGTTTTAATACCTTTTTCGTAGCAAGTTGGAGATAAGTAGTTGTTATTAATTAGTTTGAGAAATTTTGAGATTTGAGAGAAAATTTGAGAAAGAAAAAAAAACACATGTCACTCATCCGAGGATTGTCGCGGGGGGTTGGGGGAGGGGAGGTGCGAGCATTGAAGGCACATACAGCTTACCCTCGCGTAAAATTGTCTTCTTCTTTTAGAGAGGGAAATTAAATCCAAAAGCCTTCTAGAAGTCAATCGTACAACATTTTTGGGGTAGAAGCTGCCAACATGGTTTTTTATCTTCAGGCAATACTTCTTCACCTACCTTACAATGTTGGCAAAGTCTACTTTGAGTAGAAGTACCAAAAGGGTACCAAAAACCCAAATCTGGTACCACTTATTAAAATATTCAATTGCTCGTAAAATAAACATGCGAAAAATTTGAAAAAAAACTCACAAATCGTAATAGATATCCAGGTTTAATAAGTGTAACCTACTTTTGGCCTACGTGTAGTTTCTAGGGCTTTAGTGCCACTTTTATGTCAATTTTTGTTGCGTAATTTTTGTACCCAAATTTGTACATCAATATATCTCCTATTTGGAAAAATTTGGGATAGCAATATTTTACCAAAATCTGTCTATGTCTATGTAGAACTCGCTTGCCAAATCTGGCCCAGTTTCAACATACCAATCGCCGGTTTTTAATTGTTTACTGAGACAATGCGCAACTAGATTTCTGTCGCGCTAAAGGCGGCTTCACATTGCTCTGCCGCCCGGCGGTACGGGCGGAGAATTCCGCCGTACAAAACAGGAGGCATTCACATTCACCAACCGCCGTCGTGATATGTATGAGCTGTGATATGTATGTGATATGTATGAGCTGACGAAGAAGATCGTGGTAAGTGTCGGAAAGGTTAGGTTGTAGGCCTAGAGATGTTTTGGAGTTCAATTTTAGAACTTAAAAGGCTTTTGAAGCGACGTGACGTCATGCCGCGGCGGTGAATGTTGAACTTCGCCCAAGTTTCACCGCGGCGGAATCGACGACGGCGTTGAGCGCTGTCATTGGTCACCGCCCTGCCCATACCGCGGCGGCAGAGCAATGTGAAGCCGCCTTAATCCCCTGCGGGTGCCGCCGGCATCAACCCGCGGCGCTGATTGGCTCTCGGCCTTGCTATGGGCCTTGTTCACCTAGCCTCCCTCCGCGGCCCACTCCACTCAGTCGTAAATAATCGTTGCGATTAGCATTTTTTTTATGGAAGTGTGCGTTGCTGACAATGGATCTCGTTATAAAAACTAGCTAGGTATGTGATATACCTGCACTACGTCTACGTGATTTGAAGGTATGTAATCACTTACATATTAGGCTTATAATACTGTTAGCCCTACGCTAATGTGCTATGTTAAAAACATGGAACAAACTCTAATAGGGAACTGTCCTTCATTACCAAATTTGAATATGTCCCTACTAATAACCTCAAATACCGACCAGTAAAGTTTTTTATGCTTCCGGCTTTTATTAGCGTTAACTGTGAACGAGGAAAAATTTGAACCGGGCTTCGCGCCGAAAAACGGCCATGCGCTATTGCAGGTGGGCTTGACGTGATCGTGAGGTTTGCCGAGGCAACGAGATGGCAGTTCTGCCAATCAGCTTCTCCTCCTCACCTCACGATAACGTCACAACCAAAAGAGCGCGGACTTAAGTCTTTGTGCGGGAAGTCAAAACCCAGGAACTTTGAACATGCATAGAATCTACAAATTTTATTTTTATAGTTTATTTTAATTGTGATGTTTATTAAATTGAATGTTACAAATTACTAAATACGTGTAAGATATATTTGAAACCAAGGCCAGTTCCCTATTGTTTCAAAGTAAGACCTAATATAAGCAGTGCGCGGAGTAGTGTGTTGTGTTGGTGCCAGGAAATGCTCAGCCACGCCGCTAGTAGACAGAGTGGTAGGCTATATTACGCTTCTAGGTTATTTGGAGACTGTAATTTGACCGCATTGTAAGTTGTAACATAATTAAATAATTTTTGTGGGAAGCCTGTCAGGGTGCAATTCATGCCCCTCTTCAGGTGTCAAACTAGGTATGTTGCGGATAAGACAATTGTGAAGTGAAGGGATGTCCGAGGGCTGTTTACGAGGACTCAATCCCTTGCATTCGCATTAACGACTGAGAAAACCTCGGGAAAAAACCTTCAGTCGGGATTGCCTGTCCTCGGCGGGGTTTGAACCCGGGACCTCCCGAATCAGAGTTGCGCGTTAACGCTCGAGCCAACACTGTGGGTGCATTGTAACAATCACATCGAAAAGAAACATTGGTATTATTTACTACAATTCAGAAATTTAAAAAGTCCGCCCCAACCGGGATTCGAACCACGGGTCTCCCGCATTCCAGGCGAGCGTCTCAACCACTAGACCATCAGGACGGGTTAATTTTTGTAATTTCTGAATTGTAGTAAATAATAACAATTACACCTACGGAGTGTTTCCGATTAACCAAATCGAGAAAGAAACATTGATGTTTTTTGGCTCATCCAGGCCACCAGAGTTTCTTACACGTAACGTCGTATCGATAACACTGAACCAAGTCCATAAAGTCAGCCTCTTCATCATTTTCCAGGGCGTGTTCATGATAGTTTATTATGCATGTGATTTCAGATGATGAGTAGTCTTTACATTTAGGCCTAATCAGATGTTCAATTTAAAACAAATAATTGTTAATTACTTTACAGCATTATAATTAGTCATTTTTCTTTAGGCTGGTTTGAGCTTTAGTTATGACTGCACAGTTGTTTTCTGACAATCTTTGATAACGATTTGAGCCTTGGTCTAATCTGTCAGTCGTCGAAAAATGGCGATTTACAGACACCCTCAGACAAAGGAAAAGGGATATTTGTAAATGCTTTTAAAGACAGAAAAAGTCAACGATGTGAAATACGAAGTCTCGTTTGCTCGCATAAATAATGCAATATCTAAAGGTTTTCATTGGATGAGCGTAGCGAGCGAAGCGAAGATTCCATTTCACTACACTGGAGAAAAAAATCCGGAATGTTTTTTTTTTTTTTTTTTTTTTCTTTTTGTATTTTTGTGTGTCTGTTAGCACGATTCCGGCTAAACCAATAATCTGATTGCAATGAAATTTTATGGAGACCTTCGAAATCTCTGAACGAAGAACTGCCACGTTTTTGAGAGCAATCGAAAAATTATTTCTGATGAAAATCGCAATTTTACGATTTTTTTCGATTTTTTGAAAATTTCTTCGACTTATAACACCTACATGCTTTGTCGGATTTTAATGATTTTGTCACAGAACCTTAATTTTATGAATTAAGGTACTCATGTGAAATTTGAGCGCGATCGAAAAATTATTTCTCAAGAAAATCGAAAGTTTACGGGTTTTTTCTTTGTTTAAACAATTCTTGACTTATAACACCTACATGCTTATCCGATTGTAATGATTTTTCACAGAAC
This sequence comes from Sweltsa coloradensis, assembly GCA_024449915.1. NCBI lineage: Eukaryota > Metazoa > Arthropoda > Insecta > Plecoptera > Chloroperlidae > Sweltsa > Sweltsa coloradensis. The sequence goes on along the minus strand of JAMZAV010011738.1, from coordinate 10,583 downwards.
CTTAATTTTATGAATTTATATATTCGTGTGAAATTTGAGCTTAATCAAATAATTATTTCTTATGAAAATCAAAATTTAACAATTTTTTCTTTTTTAAACGACGATTAACTAAAAAAATTAAAAATAAGAGGTTAATTTTTTTTTTATTTAAATTAATTAAAAAAAAATCATCAATTAAGTAATAATTTTTCCACAGAACAACAGAAAATCCGCATAACACTTGGCAACTCAATGCACCAATTACGCTTAACGCCGCTTTATCTTCTGTAATTAATAAGATCCAGGTCCTCTAATTACGCTCATCCAACAACGCGGCGGGACTTAAGCGTTTTCCTAGTAATATACATTGTCATATATCGTGTTACTCTAACAAGTAATGCACTCCATATTAAGAAATGCCACTACCAAACTATGATATGGAAAACTATCAAGAAACCCGAGGTTCTTTTACTGCTTAGTGTTATTTTGTTATTACACTATAAGTTATTTTTAACACCAAGTATGTGCTATAATATTCTCATTTTCCCCCAATAGGAACACCAAAAATATAACCCGCGCAAATTTGTGTGGAACATTACTGGGTGGTGGGTGCGATATCACCCCTGTTCTAATGACTACAGATACTATTCCAGTTGGATGTGCCGAAGTTATTTCTTGTAGCTGCAAATTTGGTTGCTCAAATAATAGGTGTGGGCGTAAAAAAAAAAACAGGGATGCCATGCACTGATGCATGCAAGCATTTTGAACTAGAACGAGGATGTTCGAATATCAATGCAGACGTGATAAGAATTTAGATCATTTACATTACATTTACATGCATTACATGCAACCGACACTGATCGGAATAGAATAACAAAAAGTAAATTCTACAATAAATGTCATATAAAATATTTAAACATAATTCAATACTACCCACTAACTATATAAAGGGTTCGTGAAAATTACCAGATTTGCAGCGAGAGTTTTAATGATTTTTTGAATATATTACACTATAATATACAATACTATACTTCAATATTATTTAAAATGCAGTCACATAACTAAATAAATGTAATTCTTATACTGTGGTGAACCTAATTGATGCAACTCTTTTTCCAGAAATGGACGATTAAAATTGATCGGCGCACGTGTGTTGGGTTAAAACGGTTTGTTAGTCTAACTCACTTCTTGGCATCTAACATAAATTAGTTTTAACGCATTCAACTATAATAAACACAGAATGACACAGACTTCATGCAGGATAATGCACAAAAATGCGAATAATTCTATATTTCAAACAAAGTTAAAATTCGAACCAACACTTATAAAACAAGGTATTCGTAAGACTGTTAGGGTACGTCAGGTGGCTGGTTTAGATCTTAATTCTAGATCAGAGATATCATTAATATTTACTTCATTTATATATATACTTTTTTAATAATTGTAGATAGTAAAAAAAAACAAAAAAGGATTCTTGATATCCAAAATTTTGAGTTTTGAAGGTGAAGGAGCGATTTTTGGTTTTGCCAACATGGTTTTTTGAATTCAGCATGGTCAAATTAGTTTAAAAAGCGTTTTTAATTGCTTCTACCCATTCACAGCATAGACTTCGAATTTTGCAGACTGAATTGCCTATCTATTTACGCTCTTCTTCTTATTGAAGCCTTTTAAAATAATCGCGTTGAAGGATGAGCTTACTATTGTGTTATCATGCTCACAAACGTTAAGATAGAGCCCCAAATTTTTACAATGCGCTCAATCGTGTTGTAAAAGGTTTTCTTTGAGTCTTGGGGAGTGTGGTGTGAACTTTGACATTGAGTTAAGTCCGATGATATGGCAGCACTAAATCTGGGATTTACGGATCCACAGCTGTGGTGGGGCGAGGGGCAAACTTCTTGTGAAACTGGCCCCCCGGATTTTTTTTCATTTGCGGCCACAATTCTTGTGCACAAACGAAATAAATGCGTGCACAAACGTGCACAAACGATGCACAAACGACACAAGTAGAGACAATGTGACTTTTCCGAATGGGGGGGGCTAACTTCACGGACCTGAGCGAGATCACTTGCGCCAGAGACAAGATCATCGATGTACATCTGATTCTTGATGGCTTGAGCTGCAAGCGGGTAACCATCTCCTTCGTCGATCACCAGTTGAGAGAGCACGCGTTGTGCCAAGAACGCAGAGGGTGTGAGGCCGTACGTGACTGTGTTGAGCTCATACTCAACGACAGGAGAGTCAGGTGATGGACGCCAGAAGATGTGTTGATGAATGCGATCTTCAGGATGAACAAGAATCTGACGGTACATTTGTCGCAGGTCAGCGCAAATGGCCACAGCGTGAGTCCTGAATTTTGTCAGAATGGAGGGAAGGTCAGCTTGAAGCTTAGGTCCGCTGAGGAGGTTGTGGTTGAGAGAGACACCATTCTTGTCTTGATATGAGCATTGAAGACGACACGTAGCTTTGTACTTGAACTGGTGAGCTTGTGCACACAGTGATGAGGAATCACGTAATCAACATGCTGATGTGCAGGCTGCATGTGCTGAGCGGCGACGTAGTCTTTCATGAAGAGCTGATATGCTTCATGATGCTCGGGGTTGCGCTTGAGACGGCGCTCTAAGCTCAAATAACTTTGGTAAGCGGCGGTGCGGTTCGAGCATAGAGGTGAAACTGATGGCTTGAACGGAAGCGAGACAGAGTAGCGTCCGTTCACATCGCGCTTATGGGAAGACACAAAATGATCTTCACATAACTGGTCTTCTGGATCCTTGTGTTGAGGACGAGAGATTTCCTCGGACTCCCAGAAGAGGCGTAGAGTTCGGTCTAAGCTCGAGCAACTCGCGAGCAAAGACAGCGGTGCGTGAGAGGCAGTGTCCGATGCTTGAATCGGACCTAATACCACCCAGCCAAACGCAGTATTCAAAGCTGAAGGATTGCGTTTGATTACCACATCCCCATTTCCAGGAACAACGTCGAGGTAGAGATCAGCTCCTATTAAGAAATCAATCTCATCTGAGAGGTGAAACTTGTCATCGGCTAGAGAGAGACCTCGATATCTCTCGAAGACTTCTAGAGAAAGCGAGTTCGCTGGCATGTGGCCAGTGATGGTTGACAGAACCAGAGCTTCAACGCCGAAGATACGTTGAGGTTTGAAACGAGAGGCTAAGTCACAATGGACAACACCATGCACTACTGCGGACGTGTGTCCAATGCCGGACAATTCCACGATGCTGGATTGCATTTTCAAGCCTAGGTGACTTGCGAGAGAAAGTGTTATTGCTGACACTTGCGAACCTGAGTCGAGGACTGCACGAAACGGTTGAAAAGCACCTGAATGATCTCGGATAAGTCCTTGTATAGTCCCGAGAATGGTAGTGCGCTTCAGTGGCCGACTGACTGACCAGTGCGAGCCCCACTGTAGGTTTGTTGTCCTGCAGTGGGAGAGGGTCAGCTGAGCCGCTGACTGAGGAGGAGGGCGTGCCTGCTGATTGTAGCAGCGAGTGATGCTGCTTACTATGACATGTACGGCAACTGCTTTTGAAAAGCAGTTCTTTTCGCATGATTACCAAGGCAACTGAAGCATCGCTTTAGATTGCGCAGAGTATTATATTTCTCGTCGACGGACAGCTTGAGGAATCTGGGACAGCTGTAGAGAGTGTGATCGCCGTCACCAGCTGGACACGAGCGCGAAGCTGAGCGGCTTAAGACGGCCGATCTCGGCTGTGTGCGCCAGGACTGCGTGGCAGGAGACGGTTTTGCGACGAGCAACGAATTAATCTTCCGAGCTGGAGTGAATGGGTTGGAGGCGTTGGTAGGCTGAGCTTGGTAGAACTTGCAGTAGATGGATGATCTAAGCCACAAAGCTCCAAAGTGCGACTTTGCTCCTCGATAAACCGATTAGTTGGTCATAAGTGGGCGTTTCATGAGCAGAACACTTAGACTCGAATTGGCGTACGAGTATGCGGATCAAGGTGTGACAGAGTGAGTGATAAGAGCAAGAAGTCAGCGAGGTCGCCAATTTCCAACCCCTTGAGAGCATCCACAGAGCTTCTATGGACATGAGAAACTGCTGGAGCGAGGCGTGGTTGCCCGATTTCAAAGGTACGAACTCCAGCAATTGCTGTACATACATGGCAGCCAACAAACGTTTGCTCTGGTAACGATTTACCAAAGCCGCGTACGCCAAGGGGTAGGTCTCTGCCGATATATGATAATTTGATATAACGCTCAAAGCAGTACTCTGAAGGGATGACCTCAAATAGTGGAACTTCTGAACGTTATTTAATGCAGCATTCTGATCAACTAAAGAGTGGAACAGTGCGTAGAATTCAGGCCAGAGAGTGAGATCGCCTTACCTTGGTGTTGTGTGCCCTCAAACCCTAATAACTACTACTACTACGTTTCGTTGTTGTACTCGCTTACATTACGGCTTTCCAAGTCTCTCTTTTTCAGGTGTGTTGTATTTGATGGAAATCTACACATTCTTTCTTCTTTAAGTAAGTACATTCGCGCATGTTTTTGTTGCGCAAACAAATGAATCACACGATCTTCAAAATGTTTATCGTTTGTTAAGTCCGCTAGTAACCGTTTCTCAATTGCTAACCTAGCCAAGCAAGACAGGCGATCATTGGTCATGGAATTTCTAACTAATGGTTACTCGTTTCAACGTGCTCATGTTCCTCCTCACTGATGCAGTGGTTACCGGAAAATGTCAAAATAAGACGCAATAGCTTTTTTGTCTGCTTAACACGTTTCTTGGCAGGCCATTGTGAACAATAAATCGCAGTAATTCTAAGGTTGCTAGATGTTTATTCTCATCAAAGTATATCAGGGATAGTTCACTTTTTAACAAATTAACGTCAAAGAAGGATATTTCTGACTCAGAAGATTTAATTTTCATTGGTAAAATACGTTCCCTATTTTTTATAGAGATCGTTGTTAACAGTTCAACAAAAGACTATGGATTCAAAATCTCCGAATCTAGAATCCATTTGTACAATCATTAAGTCCAATATTTCATATGTCAGACGTTTTACATTCTGGATTTGATTTTCAGTGACATAGACATTTATTTTAGGCAATAAACGGGTTGATTCTTCCACACAACTTGCAACTGCTTCTTCATTACGTTTTGAGCGGAAATACTGAGTCGTGGTTTTAATTCATTGTTGCATAATACTATGTCCGCTATACCTTTTTCTGAAGGATATCAAAACAGTTTGTCCAGACGCATCTGTAGACCTCTAGCGCAAGCTACAGTATGTGGGTCCAACTCTTTTCTGCGTCAATTATTAAGTTGACAGCTTTACTCAAGTCACAAAAGTGTTCTTTAATAGTAGCCGCAGCACGTGAGTGGTAATTCCATTGAGTAGAATTTGCCTGGGGAATTTTGAATCCGGCTTCTCGTTGTAATGTGCTTCTTTTTGGAGATCGACTGAAAAAGCTGTAGAACGACGTTAGGTCACTAATGTGTGTTGCAGAGAGTGTTGCAGAGAGAGCTCTCGCGCAACTTTTTATCACGCCTTTCTTTTTTCACACAGCCTACTCATATTTAATTCTCTTTCACTTTTTTCTTCTCCATACTTGCCGGCCCTCTCTGCAACGAGCACTCCTCCGTTCCCACCCAGTTAAACCCATCCTATCCAACATCCTCACTCCTTCCCATTAACCCCCCCCCCCCCACGTCTTCCCTTACGTTTCTCCGTTTGGAGGGAAGAAAACATGGTGGTAATCCACAATTGTGGAAAAAGAAAATTTGGAAGATTTCAATACACTTGAAATAGGCACTGATAACTCTACTGTTGAGTGCCCTAAAACAACATTATCTTACTAACTAATTGGCTTCATAAATGTCGATTCCACGGTACCTGCCGTTAGAGAATGAATCGCGAACATGCTACCTTCCTTAATTTCCTCTGTTTCATGCAAACAGTTGGTACATTTTGAGTAAACACTTCTTAACTCTTTCAGACCCAACAGATTTGAGCAAAAATTAAAAATAATTCATTTGCAGAATATTAAAGTAGATTTTTCTGGAAATTTAAAAAAAAAATAGAAAAAGTCAATCCGTTTCCAGCTACAGCATGTCCATTACAGTGTACAATTGTACTCGGGGGTTATTTAGTTCATATTAACATTGCATTGGCAGATTCTGTAGACACTATGTTGGTAATTCTTTGAAGGCGCCTGGGATAGGTATAAAAATTAAAATTTGTATTTATAAGTACATTATTGAACAATACAATACATTTACAATGAAGATGTGCTAAACAAAATACTAGCCTAATACATTAATCTTAATCAAGGTGCGCGGAAGCGCACCGGGCAAGCCACGCACGGCTCCGCTTCCACTAGCGCCTATTACCGCACGCCTACATTAGCACTTAACACGGTGTCGCCGACGCGAAACCATGAGAGATAGAAACCAGTAATTTCCTTCAATCGATGGGCTTTTACTATGAGATGACCCATTTCAAGATTCATCCCGATCTGCTGATGCGTCTAGAAGTTATTAAGACGTCAAGATCGTTCTAAATAACTTTCTTCTCGGGCTGGCTGGCCCTTGCCGTATCAGTCTGTGGGGCCTAAATGGATAATGTTAGAGAAGCCAAAATTTGCACCGATGTCAGTCATCTCAGTGGCCATGTACTAGACACAAACGGTAATTGGATTAGATGACCGTAAGGTGAGATAATAAATAAAACTGATTCAGGAATGATAAAATTACATTGTTTAGGCAATGTATCACACATAACACCAAAAATTCCCAATTTATAAGGAGATAGAAAGAAAATAGGGCCAGGTTGGAGTGGGTTCGATGGCACATGACTGCTGTGCCATGTCAAATGTAGTGTATGCTACCCTTAAATGAGCATGGCTGTGCTGGACTGTAATATCTTGGCCTTCACCACTTACTTTTGTTTGTCTTACAAATTGTTTTAAAATGTTCCCTTTCTTGTTGCACTTTTTAATTAAAACCTTCCCTTAAAGAAATTTTATCCGACAACTCCACGACAAGCGATAACGTTATTAATTTCTTACGTTAAGTAAACCTTTTAAATTGAATTTAAAATTCATATTATTTAGCAATCAGAAAATTCGATGGGCACTGATAACTTTACTGTTTTGTGCCCTAAGCCCCAATAACTAACTAACTTGATTTGTTTTGTTTTGTTTTTGATATTTTGGAGCCGTTGATAAGTACAATTTAATAGTAGGATGCTCCAGTCCGTCAGAGCTGCTCTTGATACTATCTCTTGATATTTTTATTATTCATGTATCTCAAATAAAGAAATATACGAACTTTAATCACTGCATTTGGGATGGTTCCTTTAAACTTTCACTCCACTATAATCTCTCACACACCTAAAAATAACCAAGGCTATAGGACAACGCTAAGGCAGCTATCACTCACTATGGAGTTGGCCAGCAGGTTAACGGTACTATTTATAACCTTCAGGGATTCTCCACTTATGGCCACATATGTACTAGTATTGGCCACATAATGTTCCAGTTTTGCCTGTTTGGCCATATGATACTTAAGTCAACATCTTAAAATTAGTGAGCTTATAAAAGCATAAATTTGTTTAAACAACATGGTAGGCCTAATGATCCAGAACGAAGTATTAAAAACACTTTTAATATATCCTACGTGACACAGTACAATTACAGAGTAAATCCAGAAAAAGATACAGTAATCTTCAACTCTCACCCTTTATATACAAAATTTGGTTCAGGAAGGTGACAAAAGTGTCTCCTGCATAGATAGTAACAGGGCTGATGTCTTCAGCTAATGGCCAGTAAAATGCTGGAGTAACATTGTCGCAAGTGAAGCTTTTTTTAAGAGACGTGACTTTAATGTACCTTGTTGATAATTTGCCTAAAAAATATTTATGAGCGGGTACTTTTGCAGTCGTCGATATTTATACTAAAACCCAACTTCCAACAACTAGAGGAACTAGACTGTTACGATTGAGGTTCTTCTTCATGGTTTGGACATCTTCAGATACTTCTTCTTCATCCTCACTTGATCTGATAGGAATTGAGTCACTATTCTTTGCCGTATCGGCAGTATCTGAACTGATTAAATGTTTTTCCCTAACACTTTTCTTTGCTTTACATAGGCCAACTATTTTTTAGATCGCTCCTCGTTTAAGAATCAGATTCCATTGGTTTTTTTTGGTCACAATCTGTTTTTTATTCTGAAATCTCTTCTTACTCCTTGCAACGTTTTCTTGTTCCCTTTCATTCCGTTTCGTTCTTTTCTATTCATCCGTTCTTTCCGTTGTCATGTAGGCATATTGGCCTATTTTTATGTTATTCTTAAACTGTAACAGGCAACCAGTTACTGTAAACTGAACATTTAAGTTGGCGTTTTCTTAAATCAGTTATTGTTTATTGTAAGTACGTAAATGAAAATTACAAAAACAGAACAATTTTAGCTACGTGCACTAGTTTATTCCATTGTCATTGTATGGTCTTACTATTTAACTGGGCAGAAAAGTTAGAAGTAGGTTTGTAACATCATTTTAATCATAAACATAGAAAATTCATATTAGCAATTAAATTATAAGAGACGTGGGCCTACCTACAGCAATGTAAATAGGTACTCTAATACTGTGTGAATAGTTTGGTAGTGTATAAAGTTCAGGGTAGGGCCTACAACTCATCACCTTCCTAGTTTTTCTTTAGTGTTGGCACAAAGTAGCTGAAATAAAATTCTTCCAGATGCGGAACAACTTTGGCCAAGAATTTGTCGGAACGCTTCACGTTCACTAGAACAGACTCCAACGGAGAATAAACAATAAACTCACAACTGTCGATACCAGTGACAGACAATTGCCCTTTTGTGAACTGTGAAGTACATGACAATTTTCTATGCCAATAGAACACACTGGTCCTGTAAAATGAAGCAATGAGTGAAGTTCTATGCCTAGAATCTATCAACCTCAGCTAGTCACTGTCAATTGAACTCTGTAAGACAAAAGATCCTAGCGTGCTTCAATCTACTGTCTATGTCGGCTCATCGACAGGGTATAAAGAAATACGTTTAATCACAATTTACAACTCATAAATTGAATTAGAAACAATATTCTTTAAAGTGATGGTTTTATTTAGTCTTGTCATTCAGACCTCAAAAACATAAACATAACATAACATATCAATCTCCCATGACAACAAGAATTGAAAATACACAGCCCTCAACATATTATATAAATGATAGGACTACCCAACCCACTGTGACTGGAATGCACGGCATGACAGTCTACATGCAGGTGTTGTGATTGAAGTGAAATGTGCTGTGTAACAGTTGGTCCATAAATTACCGTTAAATTAATGTAAATGATAATATCTTCGAAATTATAGCATCGTCACGATGAACCTCACTGCACATTTAAATTTTACTCACATGCAATTATTGCCCATCTTAGAGTTTGTCATCAACATGATTTTGAATAGTTTTAATGCACTAGTATAGGCAAATTAAGGTTGAAGACGGAAATAATTATTAGAAAGCTGATTTTTTTTGTAATACGTTCGTTGGGGCCCCCTGTATATCTCCAGAAAAATCCCCAAAAATCCTTACCTTAAATTTTGAAAAAATCGCCGCCATCTTGCAGTTTTCAAAAAAATGCCAAAATGTGATTAGAAAGCTGATCCTTTTGTATTTTAAGAATTATTAAGAACGGGTAGACCAATGAAGATATGGAAGGATACCATAGAAGGAGACTTGGAAGGAAGGAGAGCTGGGAAGATGTTAAAGATATACAATTGTTGGATGGTAGAAAGAAGTGGAACAATTTGGTTGCTAAACCCAAGCTGACCCCCAGAAGCAGGAAACGGAGATGGATAATGATTATGGCAGTAGGGCCTACATAAACAATCCAATCTTACACCAATGGTTCTAGATTACTCACTTTCTAGCACCAATAATTCCTGCCAAGAAAGCAAGACTTCAATCTACTGTGTACCTGCAGGTGGTGTGAGTGAAGTGATATGCGCCGTGTTACAGTTGGTCCGTTTTTTTTTTTTTTTAAATAATACTTTATTGACATATTGGTTAAATATAGATACAAGCAGTTAATAAATAAATATAGAAATTCCTGAGTAGTTAATTCACATACTCTTAACTTTCAAATAATACAGTAAAGAAAGATGTTATGTAGGTTGAGTTGGGCAGTGTGGTACATTGGGGAAAAAATAGAAACAAAAAAACCCACTTATTCTTGCACTCAAAACACAGCAAGACACTGTGAAAAACATAAGAAAAAACAAAAAACAAATAGCACTGAGATAAAAGATGTTTCATAGAGAACTTCACAATTTTTTTTATAATAAAATGTCTTTGGGGAGTTTATGTTTATATCTATATGGTAGAGTAAGGTAACTGTATTGACCAAGGTTTGAAATTAGAGTATTTGAGCTATTGTTTATAACAAGCACTATAAAGTTTATGGTTAGGTTAAAAACAAAGTCGAAGATGGTTGGCAAATGAATAACTCATGGATAACTGAAATGGGTGTGTACTTTGGAATGTTTCCTACCATTCAGCATTTTTTGGACATTGAAGTTTAAAGTTGACGTACACTGGAATCATTATTTTG
>JAMZAV010011737.1:0-32019 GCA_024449915.1 Sweltsa coloradensis | reverse complement strand
AAAACCTTAAGCCCACCCCACTAGGGAAACGCCAAAGTCGTTGTTAGACGAGTGAGAGGGTCATGTGTTGAGTCCGCGGGAACATTTGCATGTAAGTTTGATTATAATATTCGTATAAATAATAGGGTATTTAAGTTTAGGTCATAGTTTAGGCCATAATGCCCACTGTAGCCTATGATAGGCTAGGGAGGCCTAAGGTAGGGGGAAGAAAAGGAATGTTAAAAAGTCGTTGTTAGACAAGTGAGAGAGTCTTTGTGTGGAGTACGCGGGAACATTTGCATAAAAGTTTGATTATAATATTCTTTATAAATAATAGGGTATTTAAGTTTAGGTCATAGTTTAGGCCATAATGCTCCACTTTTAGCCTATGATAGGTAGGGAGGCCTGAGGTAGGGGGAAGAAAAGGAATGTTCCCGGTACTCAATCATGGCTCACTCCTCGTCTAACAACGACTTTGGCGTTTCCCTAGTAATAATAATAATTCATAATAAAACGCACTTGGACGCATTTTGTACTTTTACATGATAGATTATGATACCGGCCAACATGATAAGAAAATTTATTGGGGGTGTTACATGTTGTACAGGGGTATAGGCCTACATATTATACATTAGTGTTTGACAATAATCAATATATTGGATTTCCCATTTTTTGGCCAGTAGAAATTTTTTGGCCCTATAGTCTAACCTTATAATTAATTTTATCTGGCAACTATCGGGATAAAGAGGAAGAGGAATTTTTAATTTTGTGTTGTCACCTCCTCCCCTTTTTCCCTCCCCCACCCATTACTGAACTTAGATTCGTCCCCGCCTATAAGCTAGGACCATTTTAATTATAATTTTAATTCATACGTGAAACATGCCCCTGGAAAACCCTTTTCGGGTTTCTAGGTATTTGGAGTCACGCAGTTGTAAAGGGAAATTGACCAATTCCTTGTATTCGCTTTTTTTCGAAGAAAAATCTTAAGCTTACTGCTTGAGCTAACTGTCAGTTAATTTTATAATAAGGGTGAATTTACAATTTCCTTGATACAAGGATTGGGATTTGTGTCTTAAAAGCGGACTGAAATAATATAGATTAAAAAAACACAGCCATTGAATATTTCAATATCTTGGCCACAACCTCATGTTCAACAGAACTAGAAGAGAAGACTGTCCGAGTCGAATAAATTACACGCTGGCTAGAGATGTGCCCAATGCGTTTACAAAAGGTTTTAGATGGATTTCTCTTTAAAATACGCTCTTGTGTGATTTAGTCTATTCTTTTTAATCTTCTTCTAGTGTGAAATACCTATTCTTGTCATTGGGCCCCTTACCAAAATTATAAGCAGTCAAAGATGTACCATAAAAGTTGTCAAAAGGTTGTTACAGCGCTGAAACATAGTCTAAGATGAAAGACTAAGTTTTGGATGGTATTAAAAACTTTCCTAAATAGTAGTCTAAAGAATCTCCCCCAAAACATTACAAAAAAATCGCTAAAAAATGTAAACATAGTCACACAATTCGCTAAAACATAGTCAAATATATTTAAAAAGAATCTACCCCAAAACATTGCCAAATCACGCAAAAAACATTGCATTTTCCCATCGTCTCGCACTTTGCAAAAAAAAGTAAAATAAAGTTAAAAATATCCATCATTAAAAACCCGTGGAAACACGGGGAAACATAGTCTTTAAAAACCCAAGTGTAAAAAACATCATCAAAAGGTATTTTTAGGAGATATCCATCTCCAGAACATATTAGTGAAATCATAGCGGGGACGTCGTTAAAAATCTTAAAAGGGGAAAGGGGTTTTTATTCAAAATAATCAGTATTGTGAACTAGTCAAAAGTTTCTAAAACATAATGTGATTTTTAATAAACATTTTAAATAATATATGGTGTTAAAAATTTTAAATTTTAAATTTTTACTGTTTATTTTTTTTTTTTTAATAGAAATTTCACTTCAAATTTATAAAATTATATAATGAAAGCTGCATTTGATAGTTTAGTATCCAAGAGGATACTGTTTTTTTTGAGGGTTTGTTTGTTTTTTTTTGCGTTCCTGACTTCTTCGAGAGAAAACCTGTGCATTGTTTTCCATACGCATAGGGCCCAAATATGAAAGTATTTTTTAGTTCACAAAGTGCTAAATCATTGTTTTATGAAAAACCACTCCCAGGGCCAGGGGGTGGCTTTTACACACCCTCAAGGGGCCCCGGAAAAGCTGGCCTAGGCCTAGGCCTGGGGTTTGATGGTGCCTGGGCCCCCTATGCAAAATTGCGGGCAAGGTTTGTAAAAATGTTGTATAGCCCAAAGTTTACAAAGTTTAGAGTGGGCCCTACCCTGCTAGGCCTAGGCCTCCCATTTTTGGGTTGGGGGGGGGGGGGGGGAGCGTAGAGTTAGGCCCTAGCCTGGGCCGTAGTGGCCCTAGGGTGGGCCTAGCTGGGGGATCACAAAAGTTTTATTTTTGAAAACTATAAAGTTTTTTGCAAGAGTTAGGTAAATTATTTGGGAAATAATATAGCTAGTAGAAATCATAAGCCTGGGCCTATAATAGCATAAAGAGGCATTGGATTGGGCAAACCCAAAAACTAAAATTGGGCCACCCCAGCATGCAATTCTATAAGTTTTTCCTATGGAGATTCAATCGCTACCCGGCCGGCACGTTAGCTAATTTTGCGTATGCCCGAGTCTGTCAAAATATAACGATGTTGTTCGGACGATTAATATAGGGTAACGAGAAAGGAAATGGTGACACTACGCAAAAACCCCTGCTATTAGAAAGGTCAATTCGAATTTTTATAGGTACCACAATAAATAGTAATTATGATCATATGGTGCAGGCCTATGTTCTTTTTATTAAAAAAAGAAAAAATTGGCAAAGCTTTTAAAAATGTTAAACAAGCACTTTTTGCCAATTACAAAACTTTTTTTCGATTTCCTCAACCATGCCTCAAACCCCAAATCGCCAAATCCTAGGGTCTGTGGTAGGAATGTACAATACCTATCTCTTAAGCGCCACCGCTACGTAGGCCTACGCTTTTTTGGTTAAAAACATGTTTGGATTGCACTTTGAATTTTTTATGAGATTTTGTTTTAAAAAATCAAAATTAAAAAATTTTTTAAATAGGTAGCCTTTGGGAAATATTAAAATATGATGGGTTTAAAAAAAGTAAAAAAATTTTCAATTTTGGGCCAGCAGAATTTGGGTTTTGCAAATGATTTGGGAGGTTAAGGAAAAGTGGGTTATAAAAGTTAGGGTTTTTGTGTCCGTTAAAAAAATATAACTAGAATATCACACTACTAAAGCTTCTTTAATCCAATTTTTAGGACTAGGCCCCTGGAATTGCCTAATACTTGATGGAAAATAAATTTAAACCCAAATACCTTCAAGCTACAAAGGAAAAAGTGGGCCCCAGTTATTCAGAAATTTAAATTTTTGGGATGCAAAAAAGTTTGTTATGACACTGTTTTGTTGGTCGAGTTTTTAAGGCCAAAGCTACCGGTAGTAGTTTTCACCCCAATTTTTAGGACCAACCGACCAACCCCTTGCCGGCCTTGCCCCTCACCCTAGCCCTATCGACTTCTCACAAAAAAATATTTCGGTGAGAAGTTGTCACTTTTTTTGGGAAAGTCGTGATATCGCAATGTTTTGATATCGATAACCAAACAGAATTGCAGTTGCCCCTTCTCATGGAAAATTTAACCATGTACTGTGGTTATCGCCCACTGTCGATTGCTGGGGGGCCTACAGGGTAGGCTTAGTCGCTTTGATTTACTTTCCCCCCCACTGAAATCAGTTTTTCAACTGAGTGGGTAGATCTAAAACAATTTTTTTTATTTTTTTATTTTTTTAATCGTGACTTTTTGAGAGAAAACAAATAAGGGGGGTCCCGGCCTCAGCTTAGCTGTCATGCTGCTAAGGTAGCTCTGAATAATGTTTCTTTTCAGTCCCACCCCTAGCGTACCAGGTCTTCGAGAGATATCTTCCTAGGGCAACCACCCAAAGGGCCCACAAAATTTGGGGTCGATTTAAACGAAGATTAGGCCCAGGCCCATTTACCGGCAAAGTGCAAATTTATGCATTCAGAATTTTACTTGCACCTTTGTTAAATTTTGGCCTATTGCTTTAAAACTGGGCTCAAAAGTTGAATGTTATTTTAAAATAAATTGCATTTTAATTATCACTTAGGCCTATACATTACTTAATTTTACTGGCTACCACCAATTTCATAATGATTTATTTCCCATACCATATCTTAATCCTGGCATTTAGTGTGCTGTAGCCAAATGCAGATACTTGTGATGAAAAATGAAAATGAATCTTTGTTTTGATATAGCCAAAAATTGCATTGGTTGTGTTTGTTACAAATATTCAAAATTTTGTTTTTCCACAAATAACTGCCTCTAGCTATAGTCGTCGACTATGTTTTAACTAGGTAATGACTACCTTTTGACGACTATTTGGATATTATTATGAAGAGCAGGAACATCGTAAAATAGTCGCCATTTAGTCTTCTGAACATATTTAACTAGTAGACATCACATATCTAGTTGTGTATTGGCACTGTGTATTTGTAAGATCAAACGATGTATTGGATATGTTTCAAAAGGTAGCTTAAACATAGTTTATTGACTAGGTTCCGACGACTAAAATTTTAGTAAGTGACATTAGTGCTTGTGTAGTTTGGTGTGATCTTCTTGGTTCTTGTCCTGTTGGATCTGCTCTAATTTTGTTACTCGTCTCATTTAGTGTATTCTTGTCCATTCTTGTATGGAGGAATTCCTGAGTTGCCGGCCACCTGCACCAGCTATGTCTGCATGGCGACGCCATGCCGTGGTCTAGACTCTAGAGTGCTCGCACTCGCAGTCAGTTGCAAAGTTGCATTCGTCGAGGCAAGCAGGCCGGACAGGCTTGTGTGAGACCACAGCAATCTTCCAAGATTTGTTAAATTATAACCCAGTTCCCTTGATTGTTGCTCTCATTGCCTGTTTCAGGTTTATTACCAACAAGCAGGAACATTGTGCGGGATTGTTTATAAAAATAAGCCCCTTGTTTGTTTCAGATTGAATGAAAACACACCGTGAGGAGAGCAACCACTGTTATTCTGATTAACACAACTGTTTCAGATTCAATCTAGAAGCTTTGGTGAGCGAGAGAGCAAAAATTGTCAACTGATTATTAATTATTTTTCTAGATTGAATTCAAACCTGCCTTGAGGAGAGCAAACCACAACCACTGTTATCCGATAGAGACTAATCTTAAACAAAACAGTTTCAGATTCATTCTAGAAGCCTTGATGAGTGAGAGTGTAGCATTGCCATCCGATTATTAATATGATTGTTTTAGATTGAATGCAAACAAGCAATTGAAGAGAGCCAAACACTGTTATCTGATTGTTTGACTAATCTTAAACAAAACACTTTCGGATTCATTCTAGAAGCCTTGGTGAGTGAAATAGCGAACTTTGCCAACTGATACCGGTAATAAATATAATTGTTTATTTCAGATTGAATGAAAACAAGCCAGAAACCATTGTATTTGTAACCCGTTGTCACTAATCTAAAAGAAGATTGCATGGAGCCTTGGTGAAGAGAGTGAACATTGCCCACTGATTAGTTATATAATTGTTTATTTCAGTTCAATGAAGAACCATTGTTACCCGTTAATATACAATACCATTGTTTATTTCAGATTGAATGCAAACGAGCCCTTAGGAGAAATATTATTACCTTATTCATTGTCACCACTCTTGAATAAAACAAAATTGTTTCAAATTTTCCTTGGAGCAAGAGTGAACATTATTACTCACTGAAATTAATAATACACTACCATGGTTTATTTCAGATTTAATGCCAACAAGACCAATGTTCCGATTGCAACTAAACTGTATTATAATATTATAATAACACTAACTGTAGACTTTCCACAGACATATGCAGGCTGTTGGAATGATCTTCTTATTCTTATCTAACTACAATTGTTAAGTTGGTATTACTACTAGTTGGTACGACAACAGTATTTATCTGTATTGTGTTGGCAACACTGTATACTTGTCGGCGTCCCTTCCGTTGTGAATAAACATGGTTGATGCAAACTGTAGTTGCTTTATCTTTTAAAACAAGCGCAAAACTGAATAAATCCAATAGGTTATGGGACCAGGACGTGTTTTAAAGTGAAGTAAAAAAAATTACATTGAAGGTAGGCCTAGCCTAGTTTGTAATGGCCTAGGGCCTAGGACCTAGTTCGACCGACGGGTAAGTCAGAATTCTTTCTTCATTCATTCAGTGGTGGTCTGTGAGTGATAGTAGGCCTACATCACGATGGCAGACAAATTCCTGCATTTGGAAAGACTGAATGGTAGTTCGAATTTTGCTACTTGGAAATTTGCAATGGAAATGTACCTACGTCACGAAAAGTTGTGGACTGCTGTCAAGCCTATAAAGAAAGATGATGGCACGTTCGAAGCTGTAGACGAGGATACAGATGAAAGGGCAAGAACCAAGATTAACCTGAGCCTACATCCATCTTGCTATGTACATGTAAGAAGTTGTACAACAGCAAAGACTACGTGGGAGAGCCTTGTGAAAGCTTTCGAGGATACTGGTCTAATGAGAAGGTTAGGACTATTAAGAGGTTTATTCAGCATGAAAGCAGATCAATTTCAGTCAATGGAGGAATATGTAAACAAGGTTATGTCTCTCAGTTTGCAGTTGACAGACATAGGTTATCCTATGGATGACGAATTCCTTGCTGTAATTCTGTTGAGTGGTTTGCCGAGTAGTTATGACCCGCTAGTTATGACTTTGGAGGTTAGTTCTGAAAAACTTACAAGTGATCAAGTAAAAACCAAATTGCTTCATGAGAATTCCAGAAGAGTTAGTGATGAAAAGGGGACAGCGGCTTTGTACACTTCAAAGGTGTGGCAACTATAAAAAGAAACCTGGACAGAAGAAATTTCTGTTCAGATGTTTTAGATGTCACGAAGAGGGGCACAAGTCATCGGAATGTTCCAAGAAACTTGACAAAGAATCTAACGAGGCTCATGGAAACAAGGTTGGTGGATCTCAAGATAAGAAGCAGAAGGCAGCTCCAGAGAAGAAAGGTCTAACTGCATGGAATATGTTCTCAGCACTATCGGTAAAAGTAGAATCACGAGCATGGCTTCTTGATTCGGGAGCGACAGCTACGATGACGCCTCACGCAGATTGGATGCAGAATCGTTCGTGGTGTTCTCCAGCAGAAGTTTACCGTGGCAAACGGTGGTACTACTCAAAGTGGTGATATCGGTGAAGTTGAGATTAAACTGGCAAATGTGTCGGAACACAAAAAATTAACTAAAGTTGTGCATGTTCCAAACCTGTCTGCGAATTTAGTTTCTGTTAGCAGTGTGACATCTAATGGGTTGATTTGGGTATTTGGATCTGATGGTGCTCATATGTACCGTGAAACTGATTTTCTGGTGAAAGGAGATGTATTGGCCACTGCCACACAAAGAGAAGGGCTGTATCACCTAGATGTAGAGTCATATGTGGTTCCTAAGGAGTCTGGTCAGTCGGTGATTCCGAGTCCTAAGGTAGGCCTAGAACAGGAACAACATATGCCTACCGTTAGTTTTCAGGCTCATTTCACAATGAACACACAGGAACTATGGCATAGGAGACTGGGACATCTCAACAAAGTTAGCATGGATCTACTGAAAGAAGGTATGGCTGAAGGTGTTAATTTACTGGAAGTAAGGACACTAAACCTTGTGAAGCATGTGTGATGGGCAAACAGCATAGAGTTCCCAATAAAGACAAGGGTAAAAGAGCGACAAAAATTCTAGAATTAGTCCACTCTGATTTATGTGGGCCAAGTGTGCCATCACTGTCTGGTGCAAAGTACTTTATGACTCTGATTGATGACTTTAGTAGAAAGACGTTTGTTTATTTTCTTGCTAGCAAGAGTGATGTTTATACAGTATTTAAACAATGGAAAGTCTTGGTAGAGAATCAAACGGGTGAGAAATTGAAGTCTCTGCGAAGTGACAATGGCACCGAGTACATCAACCAAGATATGCATCAGTTGCTTGCTTGCAGTGGAATCGTGCACCAAACCAGCATTCCAAGGTCACCGGAACAAAATGGAGTGGCGGAACGAGCGAACCGCACTATAGTGGAGAAAGCTCGAGCTCTGCTCAGTGATGCTGGACTGAGTAGGTGTTACTGGGCAGAAGCGGTGAGTGTTATTGTCTATCTAAAGAATCGGTCACCAACCAGAGCAGTAGAGGGGAAACTACCAGAAGAGGTATGGATGGGAGATAAAGTGGACCTTAGACACCTGCGAGTATTTGGCTGTGCTGCCTACATGCACATTCCTAAGGAGCTGAGGACAAAATGGACTCCGAAAAGCAAGGAAATGATCATGGTAGGATACTGCACCGAATCTAAGGGCTATCGTCTTATAGACCCCAAGAATCCCCAGAGAATTGAAAAAGCACGTGACGTAATTTTTCATGAAGATATTTTTCCTGCTAAAAGACATCATTCGGAGGATGTTGCTACTACTGATAAACCTGACAATCAAGTGTGGGAACTTAACGATGTTTTGTCGGAAACAGAAGTGAATGACCACGAATCAGATGGCCAGCCAGAGCTACAAGACGGAGATTCAGAAGATGATATTTCTATGGAAGAAGATCCAGAGCAGCCAGCTGCTATGGAGCAAGAAAGAAGATATCCAGTCAGAAATAAGCGTCCCAAGGAATTTCCAGAATTCATACTCTACCAGGCTACACGCGAGGAGGGCGAGCCTGAAACTGTACGAGAGGCCTTGGCTGCAGATGATCGAGAGAAGTGGAAGCATGCCATGGAGAATGAAATAGATTCTTTAGTGAGAAATAAAACATGGGAACTTGTAGATTTACCTGATAATCAGAAGCCAGTTGATTGTAAATGGATTTTTAAGATTAAGAAGGACTCTAGTGGTATTTCAACATACAAAGCCCGCCTAGTCGCAAGGGGTTTTTCTCAAAGGTATGGCATAAATTACAGTGATACTTTCTCTCCTGTTGTTAGGTACGGCTCAATCAGAATGTTACTTGCTTTGTCAGTTGAACTAAATCTATTAATAGGTCACCTTGATATAACAACAGCCTTTTTAAATAGTGATTTGAAAGAAGTTGTTTACATGAAACAGCCGGAAGGACTGGAATCGGTGAAAGGTAAAGTCTGTCTTTTGAAGAAAGCTTTGTATGGTCTTAAGCAAGCGAGTATAGCTTGGTATGACAAAATTAATTTAGTACTGCTTGAAATGGGTTTAAAAAGATCTGATTTTGAACCATGTATATATTTTAAGTTCGAAAATGGGTGTATTTTCATAATCGCCTTGTACGTAGATGATTTTTTGTCTTTAGCAATGATGAAAAATACAAATCGGAAGTAACAATGAAACTCATGAGTAAGTTCAAAATGAAAGATCTTGGAGAGGCAAAATGTGTGCTGGGTATGAGGATCAGAAGGCAAAATGGGGAATTATGTTTAGACCAAAAATCTTATATTGAAAAAACTCTTGAAAGATTTTTAATGACTAATTGTAAACCTTTGAACACTCCAATGGAGGTAGGGTTTAAAATTGTCCAGGGCT
This sequence comes from Sweltsa coloradensis, assembly GCA_024449915.1. NCBI lineage: Eukaryota > Metazoa > Arthropoda > Insecta > Plecoptera > Chloroperlidae > Sweltsa > Sweltsa coloradensis. Next base: position 22,411 of record JAMZAV010011737.1, on the reverse strand, counting down.
GAATACCCAGATCCTTCATTGCCTTATCAGGAACTGATAGGTTCATTAATGCGTCTTGCAGTAATCAGCAGACCAGATATTGCACACACAGTAAGTGTGCTCAGCCAATTCAATAATTGCTATGATGAATCTCATTGGGTATGTGCTAAACGGGTCCTAAGATATTTACAAAAAACAAAGGATTTGTGTCTTGTATACAAGAAAACAGGTGTTAAACTTGAAGGATTTGCTGATGCAGATTGGGGAAATTGTTCTTTGGATAGAAAATCTTTTACTGGATTTGTTTTTGTACTTGGAGGATGTGTAATCTCTTGGGAAAGCAGAAAGCAAAAAACCATTGCTCTCTCAAGCACAGAATCAGAATATATGGCTTTAACTCAATGTGCAAAAGAAGCAATTTTCTTAAAAATTTGTTGAATGAGTTGAATTTTGCAAATAAACAGAATGCTATAACTTTGTATAATGATAATCAGTCTGCACATAAACTGGCGGAAAATCAAATGTATCATAACAGGTCAAAACATATTGATATAAGACATCATTTTATTAGGGAGTGCGTTACCAATAAGATTATTGATCTAAAATATTTGTCAACAGAAAATATGTTTGCAGATGTACTCACTAAGAGTTTGCATGGTCCAAATCATGTAAAGTGTGTAAAGGGTTTAGGTATGATGTACAAATAATCACAAAAATGGTTAATTTTTCTTAACTTTATTGACCAACTGATCATGTATCTAGATTAAGGGCGAGTGTTGGAATGATCTTCTTATTCTTATCTAACTACAATTGTTAAGTTGGTATTACTACTAGTTGGTACGACAACAGTATTTATCTGTATTGTGTTGGCAACACTGTATACTTGTCGGCGTCCCTTCCGTTGTGAATAAACATGGTTGATGCAAACTGTAGTTGCTTTATCTTTTAAAACAAGCGCAAAACTGAATAAATCCAATACAGGCAGCCTTCGGTGAGAGATAAAACTATTGTTACCCAACTGTCACTTAACCATATTAATGTTTGTTTTTCCCAGATTAAATGCAAAATTTGGAAGAGAGAGAGAGAGAGAGAGGCCATTGTTACCCGATTCTCTCAAAACTTACAATGATTGTTTCAGCTTAAATTGCAAAGAAGCAGGATTGCAGGAGCAATCATAATTTACCATTGTTACCTTATGGTTACAGCTATCATTGTTTTAATGCAAAGCAATTAGCTATAGGCCTACCAGTATTTTTTAGTCTTGTCTATTCTCATCTAGATTAGTGTATTCTAGTCAAGCCAGGTTTAGTAAGGATTCATTGTGTCTAGTCTTGTCTATTCTCATCTAGATTAGTGTCTTCTAGTCAAGTCAGGTTTAGTAAGGATTTGTTGTATCTAGTCTTGTCTATTCTTACTTAGAATGGCTTGTTCTTGTCTTGTTAACATGGGTCATAATAGAGTCTGATCTTGTCTGTTCTTGTTACTGACATTCTTGTCCAATTTAGTCTAAATTTAACAAGTAAAGTTGACAAGAATTTTCATCAGGGTTTGGCTTCGTCCACACGAGAATAGGTAATTTGGTCAACAATTCGGTCGTCTACTTGGTGATTTCTCGTGCTAAATTGCTGTGCAATTTCTTTTGTGGTTCTTAAATTTTTCCTGACTTGTGTCGATTATTATATTTCGGAATTTGGAGGATTTAGTTGTTTAACTTTCTAAAGTTATGAATTATCGAGTTTTAATATTGGAATATTTTCAATTGTTGGTTTTCAATCTGGATATCCAGGCAGGGATTTCATCTCTTGTGTTTACAATAACAATGGGAGGTACAAGCATCGTGCGTGGTAGACACCTGGGATTGGGAATAAGGGAACAGCTGGTTCAGTTTACCTAAGCCTGTGCTGACGCGACAGAGTGACTACACTGTTGTATGATAATTCATTTCTTTGTTTTGTTTACATTATTTTGCTGACTACAGTATGTCTTGTGCTGTGGTCAATGAAATGCAATAAGTTAAAATGTTGTGTAAAAGATTCAACTAGTTTTTTTTGTGGATTTATTTGTGAATAATTTTTTAATTTAATCGTTTTATTTGCATTTCTCTTTCACTTCATTCAAAGAGGTAAACGAAACAAAGAAAATTTTCTTACCTGTCAGCAGCATTTTATTTGTTGATTTTAATGATTAAATTAAAAGATGTCACTAATTCTTAAATTGAAGATTTACTTTCTGCTTACTCCTGGCTATTTTAAATTTTTGTAAGTTCTTTATTTGATTTCTTATTTCACTCTGTAAAGATTTGTCAAAGAAAGTTATTAAATTGTAAAATGTGCTTAGTTGCAATTTTCTTCACTGGCTTACTTTTGCTGCCGTCAAGGTCAGTCCTCTAATGTTAATGTTGTGGTCTGGAAAAACTGTCACGTACCGTTTCTGCTGTTAATTGTTTATGTTGCAGTGGTCACGTGGGTTGAGAGGAGGACTTTACCTACCAAGCTGCAAATACCAGCTTAACTGATGGCGGAACCCGTTGTCTGTGAGGCTTCCGGACATCAAAACTGTCGAGAGCGTTCTGTATATTTTCCTTTTCATAGTCTAGAGGTTTACAGGAGCCTCGTTATTTTTTTTTTTTTTAAATATTATTATATAGAGGGAAGTTATGACAGTAAGACTTAAGTGCATGACAATTGTTTTATTTTTTGGATTTTACACATAGACACATACCCTGCGTGTTATATTTGTGTTTTCGGTTTTCTTTTAATGTGTCTTGTGTATAGATAAACTAGGGATCTACAGGTAGGCCTACTAAAAATGAGTTTAATTAGAGCTTTGCCTAGGAAGTCTAACTGTCGTCGAGTCACTTCTTTTAAGTAGATCCTGATGTATTCTGAACAGGTAAGTTCGTGCATTTCTCCTTTGGGGGAACGTGGACAGTTTTTTTTTGCTTGGGAGGGGGGAGTTAGTTTTCTTGCATATCTTGGGGACAGGATTTTCAGTGTGGACTCTGAGGTGGTGGCTTCTGAGACGGATCAGGAGAGGATATCATCTGAAGAGGACAAAGGAAGAGGACATCATCGCCAGAGGACTCTTCAGCCATGTCTACCGGGTTACAAAGTACTTTGCACCCAGGAGGGGGCGGACGAAATGTACCTAGGCACATGTGCTTTCCAGCCAACGGCAGATAACGGAGTACTCTGGATTAAGGGTTACCCGACCCCCAACCCTCAGGAGAGGGCAGAGGAAATGTTAATGGTCAACGGAGGTCTTCAAGCTACCAGCAGCCCAGGTCACGAGGACGTGCCCTACAGTAGGGAGGGGGCATGTCATGTATTAGGGTTAGGACCCTAACACATGTGTCTACTCAACCGGGAAGATGTCACAATCATGCATGACGTCAATTACTCGATCGCACCGGATACTACCCAGGTCAATGGCTGAGATTCATTCAGCCTAGGAAGTTGGCTAGTCCCTGTATCAGCGTTTACCCGGGCTATTTCTCAATAAACACGGGCATAGATTGAACCAGGCAATGAACTACGTTCAGCAGTCGTCAGGTATTTCACCATGTAATTAAGCAAACTGGTGTTGGACTTTGGAAGCTATTTACTCGTAGACACGGGCCTCTAATAGACTGGTGGGGGGGAATGAGGCGCTAGAGAACGTTCGCTGATTGGCCGAGAGCGAACCACGTGGGTTTCGAAGGCAATACGGGAGGACCGACTGGACAGCGACACGAGGAACGGACGGAGAGTCGGAACTAGTGCAATAACTGAGGAAGGTCGTCCCAATGTGTGCGTGCTCAAGCGAGTCGTGAGTGTACGAAGAACCCACATGGAATAGCCAACCCACGAGGCGAACAGAGAACAAGAGGTGAACCCCGGGATCTACCAGGCAACCACCATCTTTCCAGGATCCAGGATAGCCCAGCAGTCCACCATTCCACTCAGAGTCCAGGGGAACTTTCTGTAAGTCACTATGTCACTAAATAATCAGACAGGCTTGTAGTCATGGGGATAACTGAACCACGTTCCACTAGAGACTAATGCACGGGCTCTACCTAACTAGGACAGCAGTAGGGTTGTTTTCTAATCTTATAATACAAACGTTCTCTTAAGTTGAAACCATGACTTGTCAATGTGTATAACACCCAATCCCATAGCACCCACCTACTACCCACTAAAGATCGGTCTCGGTCTGTGAGAAGCCACTTAGGCCTAAAGAGTACTGCTGCGCCCCCACTTAAAACGCTCATTTGGCGAACACCACCCATAGCCAAAGGGCCTAACTGGCTAACCATGACAATATTTAGCATTAATTTTTCCAAATTTAGCATTTTGCAGCATTAATTTTCTTATTTCCACCAAAACCCCAAATGTGGGGAGTTTCTTGTATTTTTAATGGGGAATGAATTCAAATATGCTTTATAGGAACATTTCAATTCAATGTTGTCACTTTAAACGTTAGAATACAATGCCAAACCAATTCTCAATTGGTATAGGTAAACCTTATTTTCAGTAAATTTAGCATTTTGTAGTGTTTTTAAGAATTTATACTCACTGATTTAGCATCAATAACCTAAAACGCTAAATTTTCATGCCTCTAGTGATAGTCCAAACAGATGCAATGCCAGAATCTCGTTGCAAGATGACAGCATACTAAGTAAGCCATTTTGCCTTCGACAAACACATGGGCTGGTCAACAATGGTCAAGCAACTGGAAACGTGATTGAACTCACTCAGTTCATGCAGTGACACACGACAGCAATTAATGATTCTCACCAATAGACTGTCACATTTCAACCAAATCACCAAATCATCTAGTTAGCAAGTTCTTAATACATTCACCGGACAAAAACAGTATTTCACATGCTCATATGGTACTAGACAATGAAAGACTACAATCTCGTGCTATAAACATTAATGTTATTGGATTATTGTTATTGAACTGTTATTAAACAAAACTGAGTTTAATGTATGTCTTAAAATAAAAATTCGCTGTAAATTTTACCAAGTTCAGATAGCGTGTGTCCATCTCGAGTGACTTGGGTTTCGTTATTATTACCATGCCAAAAATAAAGTCACAATTTGAACATTTTCGTTCAAAACAGCGCTCGAATTGTCGCCAAAAAGTGTTTTAAATGTGTTATTTGCATTCAGAAACCTCAAGTTAGTTGAAAATGACTCCTCATTAATAGTTGTGCATTGAAAAAAGCAAATTCAGTAGCCATTTTGGAAAATGGCCGCCATATTGAATTTTACGGGGTAACTGGATCAATAACACAAGATAAACCGTTTTTAATGTTTCATAAAACAACTTTGCCAAAGGATTTGCTTGTATCACGATTTTCCATTGAATTTGGAATCCCACTGCAATAGAAGGCGCGTTGACGCATCTCGTAGCCCTCACTCTGTGTCCTTCAAAATATCATACTACTCGATGTATTTGCACTAGAGGTCTAAGTCATACATAATTCTTTTCAGAAAAGGAGCTTCTTAAACATTTGTTCGCAATATTTTTGTATTTGCCGCCAAGGAAAAAATCTACAGGCTAAAGAAGTGGAAATGTCCAACAACATTAATAGCAAATTTGAAATAGTCATCATAATAGTGGAGGTACGATAAAAAACTTATTTCCTAATAATTTTAAAGTATGAACCTTACTTAACATATCACACACTTCTCTAATCACACGAAATATTTCTACATGCAAAGCCAGGGTCATGTTTGAAGGAACGTAATATTTCTCGTCCGCCATCTTGATGACGTCATTTAGGCCCTTTCCATATCGGTAAATTTCGGTAAACTCGGCTTTCCTACATCTTTGACTCATCTTTTTTCAATTTCAAGCGTCATAGGTTGGTCACCAAGATCTTGCCACTATTTCTCTTATTTGACGTTTTTTAGGCCATTGCGTACTTCCATATATGCGTTTCTAAAATATTGTGTAGACGAATGTTTCTTCTGTTCCGTGATTGTTCAAGTGGCTGAATTCGATCTAGACTGCGTCGAAAACCTACCGGCCATGGCGATCAGTGTTGTGGTGTCATTGATACTTGCGCTCAGTGGGGATATTGAACTCATAATGGTAAAATCCTCCTCCGAGTCTGTAACCAGCCAAGATGAGGCAATAAAGCGCGTGTAAATGAGTGGTATCATGGAGCATCAAATAGTTAACGATCTTCTAGTCTTTTCGAGACTTTCTTGGTGCGCGTGTTCCTGCAAACCACCACATCTCTTGCTGGCCAACCTCACTCGATCTCCACGCCGGAAGGTAAGACGTGGACACTCTCATCTATTGGAAATCGTAAGACCTAGCTTACTGTTTCTTCTTCTTGCTCTTTGTGGAGATATTGAATTAAATCCTGGACCTCCAATAAGAACATCTCCAGTCTGTTCGATTTGTGGCAGCCGTGGTCGAGTAAACCAGTTATCTCTTCAGTGTAAAGTTCCGCAAATCTTGGGTTCACAAAACTTGTGCAAGTGTATCGAAGTCTGAGTTGAAGCTTACCGCCCAATATAGAGGTAGCTATCTCAAATAAATGCCCTTAAATTGGGTCAAATTTAAGTTTAATCACTTCTTAATAAAAAGGACATTAATAAATTATAAGGATGTGGATAATGATTTCTGAGTGTTGATAAAACAAAAAGAATGTTTGAATCTAAATAATTGCAAAAGGTTTACTGTATTAATCAAAACACAAATTACATAAAAGATTTGCATACAAAGACTACTTTCAATTGGCCAATGATTTAGTAGTAAATTAATATGGTACCTCGTTTTACAATGATGGTCTTGATGATGCTGTTTAATGTTTGCCGATTTGTTGTAATTGATGTACGAATACGATCTGCTTTAGCACAGAATAATTAACTAAACACTCGGTAAGTTATTCGCTGTTCTTCATCTTCATAACTTGGTGTCGCTCGTTCTGTTCCCGTTGTAGTACCACTCCTCCACTAACTCCTTGCCACCTTGTCGTCGCCCACTATAGTGAGGGAGCATAGGGTATGAAAACATGCTTCCGTGGCAGCTTAGGTGAAAGAGCTATGTATTTGGTATAAATCGATTCGTATTGATCCACAGATAAACAATTTCGATGGTGAGAGTCTTGATTTTTTGGCTGAGACCGGCCATATCTAAAACAAGATGGCCGCCGCTTTCGAATTTTAAACTAGCGTATCTTCGTAAGTATTTGACCGATTTCAATTTCAAAGGTACCATTCGAAAGGTAAATGATAGAAATTTAAATTATTGTGTACAAACTTTCACGAAAATCCAATATATTTGAGGTTATGATACAAAAACTGTTTACTTTACACTTTCTCGTTATGGAACGATATTTACTAGGTAAAAAGGTTTTACATTTGTTTAAGTTGCATTTTTGGTAGATTATTTCTATGTGTTTTTAATGAATCCATGCATTTAATTTTCTGACAATTATAGCCTGAGTTTATGTAATTGAAGCGATGGCATGTGTAGATGAATATATGCTACTACTGTGTGATCTTTATGACTCAAATACATTTTGTCGAGACACAATTGGTGAAACAATTAGATATTTGGTATCAATCGATTCGTTATGAACCGAACTTAAACAATTTTGATTAAGTAAATTTCGATTTTTTTACTGAGACCTTCCCTGGGCAAAAACAAGATGGCCGCCGTCATTGAACATTAAACTAAAATATCTTTGAAAGTATTTCGCCGATTTCAATTATAAAGGTACCGTTGAAAAGGTAATAAAAAGAGCTACAAATGATTTACTAACAATTTTCCATAAAGTTTAATATTTTTGAGGTTATGTTTGGTTTGAATTTTTAGTAATTTTAACGATTTTTTCAGAGCACAATAGGTGAAACAACTATTTTTGGGGTATCAATCGATTCGTTATGAACCGTGATTTAACAATTTTGATGGGAAAAATTTCGATTTTTTACTGAGCCCTTCCCATGGCAAAAAACAAGATGGCCGCCGCCAATGAACCTTTTGACTCGCATATCATTTAAAGTATATATCCGATTTTTCCCGATTCCCTCAGTGCAAGATGGAACCTGTGACAGACTAGGTTGTTGACAGACCATTGTATATTTTAAGTTCATATTTACGTACTTAATATTGTATTGTACTCAAGTAAACCTATTCTATATACATTCTAAACTACTGTGCTTCATACAAGTGAGAACCTAACAGTATTGGCTTAACTTGGTTACAGATGTCTGGTCGTGTACATACTGATAAATACATGAGACTACCTATCGGTTCCTGATATCGTAGATTTCTACTGCACTCTGCTGGCCTTTTAGGATCTAGTCCTTCATCCATAGGTGTGTTGGCTGTTTTGCAGTCAACCATATTAAATTTACTTTACGCCTTCTGGTCAATTGTTATTGTTCCATGTTTTCTAGTAATTCTCATTCCCAACACACCAGTGGCTTCACCTAGATCTTTAATTTTAAAATACTCTTTTAACTTTTGCTTTACACTTAACCTCAAGTGATTGTCATTACAGAACAAGAGAAAATCATCAACGTATAAGGCAATAATTACAAGCTTGCCTTCTACGTACAACATGTAAATGCAAGGTTCCAGCTCTAGTTGGGCAAAACCAAGTTCCCGTAAAACAGCTTCACACTTGTCATTCCATGTTTTAGAGGCTTGTTCTAAACCATAGATTGCCTTGTTTAATTTACATACTTTACCCTCAGGACCCTTATTCTATAACGGTGTGGTAGTTGTCGTTTCACAGCTCTGTGATAAGTTGTCGTTTCACACGAAACGACAAGATGTTAAAACAGTGATTCTATACCGCCAACGAGAACTAAAGGTTTCGCGAGCACAGGGATTTGGAAAAACTTCCAAGCGGCTGAGCCATCGTAGCTCCACAACCAGTTTCGACCAATCAGAAGCATCAGAACGCATCGAGTCTGGTGGGCGCCAGTCGGCGGTCCCGCTCTCTACCGGAGACTCCACGCATCTCTAAGAACTCCAAGCTCATGGCGTGATGGCCGGCTAACCCGCCCGTGAAATCATAACCTCAGTTTATTCTTTACTCTTGAAAACAAGACCGCGAGTGAACCTAAAAACTACACAAATAAGTCAACATTAAATATATAATGACACTACTGTACAAAACATCACAACATATTATGTCAAATAGATTTTGCAGGCTTTGAGAAAAGTTCTCCCAAACAGTTTGGTTGGGGACAACTCGTCGGTTGAAACGAAACGACAACTCGCAAAATAGCGCTACGGAATACCAAAGTGAAATTCTCGTTTCGTTTCAACCGACAAGTTTTCACAGCGCGTTATAGAATAAGGGTCCAGAGCTTTCTTGTATGAAACCCTCAGGTTGACACAAATATATTTCTTCATTTAAGTCACCATTGAGAAATGCACAAGTAACATCCAAATGATCTACAGATAAATCGTATTTTACAGCTAAAGCAAGCAACACCTTTAGGCTGTCAAACCTTACAACTGATGAGAATGTCTCCTCATAGTCAATTCCAAATTTTTGAGTAAAGCCCTTAGCTACTAAACGAGCTTTGTGTTTGACAATGCTTCCATTACAATCTTTCTTTATTTTAAATACCCATTTACACTGTACAAGATTTTTGTTTTGGGGTAAATCAACAAGGGTCCAAGTATTATTTTTAAGGAGTGACTCCCTACTCTTCATCCATTGCAAGTTTCCACAGTGTGACTTCACCCCTTCCTGCTGCCTCGCTTGCCTACCCACGAAACAGACTAACCCTACAGTAACGCTGGTGAAGTCACGTCGCAACCCTTTCCAACACCACTTTGCCCGAAAAACCCGACCAGCGCCAGAGTGTGATTCACTCGTGACTCTCTAAACAGAATCACTTTAGGTCGGGGGGTGGTGTGGGTAAAGGTCACCCTTCCTAGCCCTATAGCTGCCTCGTAAAACTTGCCCTGCCACTAGCTCACGGAGAGACAAGACTAACAGCAGACTAAAATGTGAGAACCGCAAACCAAAAACACAAACACAACACAACAACTCGCCAGAGTGTACTAACAGTGCAGCTCAGCACCGCCTAGCACACTACCCAAGGGGGGTAGATAGCTAGTCTTACCCGGCGTGCTAGTGGTGAGCCACGCAGTCGCTGGACCGCTCCTCTCTCGCTCCGGGCCTCGGGCGCTCCTGCTTAAACTAGGTCAACCACCCGTGATGCGGCGTGGGGTGGACTGAAGGTCCTTGCAAAAGACTACACAGTAAGTTGGGGAAGACAGGGGACAAACATGCAATACTAAGTGAAAAGCTGTGTGCTTTTAGTGGATTTTACTGATGCAAAACAAGAAGCTAAATTACAGCAATGAAGTTATGGTTTCAAATGAAGTTAGAAATCGGATCCGAGTTTAGGCAAACAATGACACATACATGAGATACAGGGTTACACAATAAAAATATAAGAAAATAAAAACCAGCGCTCTACTCAACACAATCCTCTCCTCTCTCACTCCAAAGTCCCATCCTGTTCCTTGGTCTTCCACGTGGTCGAAGAGGGGGGGGGGGAATGATGTGGCTGCAAACGGCGACGCGTTCCGACGTGCGGGTTGCCTACTGAGAAGGCGTCCAGTGGCGGACGCGGACCTTGGTGTCCTACTGCGTACCTCTCGGCTACTCGTCCAGAATGCTTAAATTTGCTTACCGCCGCCCCAGATGTTCTCGTAGAGGGAGAGATGCTGCTTGCGCTAGAATCGTGGTACTTGCTCACCACGTAGTCTTACATTTTATTGGCACCAAACACGTGCACCCTATCTCGTCACCGCAAAGCCAGTCCGAAGACAGGAACTGAATACTTGAACTGAGCACATGCTCCCCGCAACTATGTAGTAGTTAGAATTTACCGTGCACTCGCCGGGTCGTCATTATACGACATACTGTTACCGGTTACCCTTTTACATAGGAGTCACCCAAAACGCGCCGTAGTCTCCAGAATAAGGTTCAAAACAACAAAAACAAAGTCAAAACAAGACCAACTCCCTAAGCCCAGTCGGCCACTCCGTAATATGCGGAGGCTCAACGACCCTCATGGCTCTCGCAGGTGTGGGTTCCAATGCTTGCACTACCCGTGCCCTCGGACTCAACCGTCCGGTTCCAAAGCGTTACCCACAGTGGCCGAGGTGGATGCTTCCTACCGCCTCGCCGCTCGATCGGGGCTTCAACTTGCCCTTCGCCGTCCGGTCACGTGTGTCTCTACGGACACTGCCATTGGTCAGTGTTCCAAGTTCATATTTCCGCGGGTCAGCCGAGGCTTGCCATTCGCCGACTGCAAACTCACAAAATTCGCATTTTCGTTGGAGTTCCCCAACGATGTTGCCATTTACGATTACCGCATTCCTCAATCCTTGCTCGTCGTCGCCGAAAGATGAAGCCTATGCACTTTTCCAGCACGTTCCAAATTTAACATGGGGTGACGTCACTTTTAGGCCACTCCGGTAAACCCGAAACCAAAAACATGAGCCTCAGCTCCACAGATTCACATTCCACACTTTCAACCCTAGGGTTGGCCTTTGCATGTTTAGATGCAGATTCACACTGACTTGAACACTTGTTAGAAAAATATGATTTAAAGTCCCGACAATGGTATTGAAAGTTCCACATGATATGATGTATATTAGCCAGATTTAAAAGCAAAAATTAAAAATATTACAAGGGGTAGGACTGAAACGTCACAACAGATTTTTGTGTGGACTTTTCATTGCCTCCTCGACACTATCTGGCTCCTGATCTTCACACAACGTTAGATATGCGACATAGTCCGAAAATCCCTTGGGCTTCCTACACCTAACAGGGTACCTCCGTCTTTCATCTATTTCAATAGGTTCCAGCTCACTTTCAGATTCAACAGATCCAAACATTTCTACCTCAGATTCATCATCGGTTTCAATGTTTTCACTACTGGACTGCGATTCTATAACTCTGACGGAGTTGGACCCGGGCGTTTCCAACGGTAATCGTCTCTGTTGTAAGTGATCGACCCAGTTGAGGTCGATATCGTTGCGATATAATCCGTGACAACCGAGTCCGACTCGGTTATATTTGTATAAAATGGTGGATGATAAGCCTTGGCCTACACGTAAACACAACCAGATTATTAACTTTCTCAAACGAATAACAATAGTATGCTCAAAGAAAACCTACCTCTAGTAAGGGCCTACCCCTGAGAGTCCCGTGCGTTCCCTTTTTTCATAAAATTATACCATTTAAATCCAATTTCTCCCCGATTGGAAATAATACACACATCTATGTCATTTCGAATATTTGACAACTGACTGTGAATCATTTGTTCACATTTGACCGTCCACTGCCATGTAAATCATACCTTTCGACCTCGACCATAACAACCGGAACGATTACTGTTACTACAGAGTCGGTCCCGTGACAGAGTTCAACCCGTGAAGTTACTGAATAGGGGCCCTGAGTGTGAAAACCTCTTCCTCTGTTTCAGAACTTACCTCAGATTCAGGTCTGATATGGTGAGAAGTTATTTCAGTCTCAATGACTGGTAAAGAATCACCATCAGTATTTTCTTCGAGCCCCTCCTGAAACATATTCTCAAAAAAGTTGACATCCCTAGAATAAATTATTCTGCGAGGGCTCTCAGGGTCAACCATTTTGTACCCCTTAGTGTCCTCACTGTAACCTACAAAAACATGAGGTACACCTTTAAAGTCTAGTTTAGTTCTCCTCTCTTTGGGCACATGCACATATCCAATACAACCAAACACTATGAGATGACGGAGATCCACTTTAGACCCAGTCCACTTCTCCAGTGGAGTGGCCCCAAAAACGGCTTTGGTAGGACTTCTATTCTTTAAGTAGATAGGTACCTCCACTGCATACTGCCAGTACCCTTTACTCAACTTGGAATCACTAAGCATGCTCCTAGCCTTTTCAATAATAGTTCTATTTGCACGTTCAGCTACCCCATTTTGTTCAGGACTGTAACGAGCAGTAATCTGGTGTCTTATCCCAAACTTGTTAAACATTTCTGTAAATTTCTCATTTACATACTCACCTCCCTCATCAGATCTAACAGTTTTGATAGTAAGGTTAGTCTGATTCTCAACTAAAGTCTTAAATTCTAAAAAGTATTTAATGACCTGATCCTTTGATTTGATAAGTAACCAAAGGTCATTCTAGTAAAATCGTCAACAAAAAAAGCATGTAAGAGTTGCCTTGCAAGGACTGAACATTCATAGGACCACAAACGTCCGTATGAATTGGTAAAACATTTTTGTTAGCATTGTAATTACTTATTGTGTGTACCGTACCTATGTAGGGTAAAACATTCTATCATACTTGGGGGCGCTTCTAGACTCTAAGCTGACTTGGAAGACCCATCTGGACAACGTATGTGTCCGTGCTACTCGCAAAACTTTCGCCCTGCAATCTATGCTTAGATCACGTAGCATTTCAACTTCGGACCGACTTCGGCTATACTCTCAAATCATCCGTCCCTCAATCACTTACACCTGCGCCATCTGGGGAGGGGCCGCTAAATCGCACATCAACCGTCTTCAAATAGTACAAAATCGCATCCTTCGCTCCCCACGCTGCACACCAATTCATCTTCTCCATCGCGACATCCGATTCCCACTTTTAAAGGAACATAACAAAACTTTCTCGATCGTTCTACGAATCATTAACATCAAACAACCACTCTGAAATCCGCCGACAACGTCTATTCCACCCCCTACTGTCTGATATGTACAACCGCCCCATAGCCAGTTGCGACCTACCAGAATATCCTTTTAAATCACAAAAACGCACATGGAGCAGAACTCCGGCAGCCTCACAAGGTGGGCCATATCCGTAGCCAAAATGAGGCGGGTCTAGGGGCTCGGACTTACCTATAATAAGCTACATCTGTAGTTGAATGGTCTTTCCTAGCTAGGACTGGGTACCGAACCCGTATTTTACAACGGCTCAGCCCTATCAGCTTCATGCTACGTAGACACATCTTTTACCAACAGCTGAATGACAGCTAAGCCCAAAGGCTTAGCCCTCCCCACATCAATTCTGCCATTTATAGGCGTAAAAACGTTCTCCCCTCTGGACACATCATGATTCTACTTTTAAGGGTAAATTTACCCGTTACTGTGTTTAAAGCAAAAGTAAAGAAAAACTTATTGCACTTAAACTGAACTGAGCATATTGTTGTTGCATGCCTTTTCAGCTAGGTAAGTAGGGCTACTCTCTTCTAATAAAATGGGTTGTTATGTTCCAAACCAAACCTTACGAGTTTAACATACAACCGGACTTGAAGGTCAGGCCTTTATTAAACAATAGACCTAGAATAGAACCCTGAAACGTACAACGGAAAATTGAATTGGGTCTAAGCCGAATTTTTTTGTTAAAAGTATCTATTATCTATTATCTAGATACATTGCCAGTATATGTATCTATATCTAGATACAATTCATGTCCATTATCTATTATCTGTATCTATATACTTTTTTAGGAAGAGTATCTTATCTTTATCTAGATAATATTTTTGGTTATCTGGCACAACACTGACGGGGACCGATTACAGTCTACCAGAGTCCCGAACAACTGTCCCAGGAAAACATTTCTCACACATTTTACACAAAAGGCGTAAAAATGATCAGATTTCGAAAATCCCTTTGCACCGTACTTAGAGGCGGCAAACAGCGTCCGGCGGCGTACCGAAAGTGTCCCGGAAAACAAATTTGTCCAACAAGGACTTTGGATAAACGACAAGCATTACCCGCAAACTACCGTATCGCGGCCGAACGCGGACAGATTCGTGATTTTGTTGCATCAACAAGGTTTTCCAACTAGTAGGTATTCCGAGTACGAGGTTTTCCACACCCTCCGCGTAGCGGCTTCAAGCCGCGCGCTAGCGCGACTTGTATTTTCTAAATATTATTCATTTAAATACTGTCCAAATAATGAATAGAATAAAAGTTAGAGCGTGATAAGCATTGCGCCGTGAAGCAGGCGTCAACTTGCGAAATGAGGAATTATATAAACTAATTCCGCCATGTTGCCTCGTGACGTCAGGAGGCGGGTACATTTCAAGTCCGAGTCAATTATTGTGCGAACTGCTATGGTAAATCTATACCCTTGCGAGTGACCGTAAAATGGCTGTCTAGTGAAGACTCTCAAAGGAAATGAAATGAATAGAATGAATGAAATAGACAACATATTTTGTCTTCTAATAAAAACAAAACAGACTACTTTTTACTACAGTGCATGGCATACTGAACATCTAGAAGCAATGTGTTTCATGGTGTAAGGATTGACGCACCCTTAAAACAACTAAACAAAAACACTAACATTTATAATAGATCAACAAGTCAAATGCAAATAATCTGGGTATGGCTTACTAAACAACGACTTTGGCGTTTACCTAGTTAAAATACAGGACACATACAATAGATCTTTGACCAAAGGTTTATTCACTTTTATGGTGTTAACGAGGTAAATTATTAAAACTAGTGAGTGTTCCACAACCAAAAAGAATTGGTTTACAGACCATGACAGTGCTCAAAACATTTGGTACTAAAAGTGTAGTAGGTAATTACTTTCTTTTAACATTTGTTGAATATGTGACCCTAGAAAGTAGCATAGGTTTGCTTGAAATTCTTCAAGCTTCACACAATGACAAAGAAGTTTGTCGAAACTAAGCTTCGAGTTCTAGAGCCACTCCAATCTTGTGGCCACCCTGGTTGAAGTTCTTCCCGTCGATCAAAGTTGATAGTGTGATAGTTACTCCTGCAAACACATGACATATTACATATTAAGTAGAATGACATACAGAGATAGGGTGCCAACAGCTTACCTTAAATAAAGTAGGCGCACCACAAAAGATAACAAACACAAATACACGAACTACATAATAAAAACGTTTTCAGTGAGTGTATAGAGAGAGAGAGAGACTGAGTTGAAACTAAAAAGTAGGCTCGCTGTTGGCTAGGGGTGAGGGGTGAGTGAATGAGTGTGGATTGGGTGCGACTCCTCTTAAGCTATATTTGAAGAAAATAAGTGCAATTAAATAAATTTGGCAAGTGAAAATAGCACTTTTTCCTTGTTTTGAAATCAAAAATATCTGTAAATATGTCTTCAAAAAACATTGTTAATATCATTTTGTATTGTTCGAAGAAACAACTTTCAAAATGTAATTCTATGCTAACAATGACAAAATGAAGTTGAATCGTTTATTGTTGAAGGGATATGTCAGTCAAAGTTAGTTCTGAGATGACTAAAAAAAAACTGTCCAGATATTCATGAATCCAATTATTGTCGCATATTTAAATGTCATATTTTGAAAGTAATTGATATAACTGACTTGTAGAATGTTTTCTCGACAAAAAATATACGGGTGACCAAACACTGAGAGGGTAAACACAGTTGACTTATTAACCCTATCTCAAATAAACAGAAAATAAATTGTGATTTGTTGTTTTTTGGTCCTCTACATGGCTAAACTATTAAATACGCTTAAATAAACTTAAATCAACTCATTTCATAAACCGTCACTGCTTGCCAGACGTTTTTCTCATATGTTGTTCATGACTTATACCCTTTCAACAACAAACAGACCATGTCTTTAGCTATATTCATCACAAGGACTAATCTGACTTAAACCATTTCTTCACCAAACGATGCGGCGTCTCTCATTTAGTAATATTCGATCATACACTCATTTTGGCCAAAAGTTGACATCCCTTCAACAATAAACGATTCAGTTGTACTAAAATCATAGTTAAATAGCGTTCAATCCACTAAAAATGCTCAGCCTTCAACGCTAATGTACTAAAACGTGTAAGGGTTAGGCCTATCTCAACCCTCATAATTTACTATTTAAATTTAATCATTTGCTTTGTTATTTTTTCGGTTAATATTTTACAATAATTGCTATGTTTCGAAGCTGGGATTAGGCCATTGCAATTATCAAACAACCTAACATTCCATTGTTAGGGGCTATCTGAATAGCATCCATTTGTAATTATCTAAATTTAAGCCGTAATATCTCACCTACAGCAGTCAGACACATCTCAAACGATGCAGAATTCAATTTCCTTTAATAACAAACATCAGTTCAATTCAGTGGAGATCATACTGGTCCACTAATCATCATAATAGATTACTAGGAAACGCTCAGTTGGACGTGTTAATAAGCGAGCACGTGCTATACCTAGACCCACATTGCACATTTTTAAAAATTTAAAAATTTGCTATGTTCGCTGTCCACGGGGCCATGTTTCCAATATTATTTATTATTGCCAAGGTTTATGGGTAAACCAGTGGGTAAACCTTTACTTTGTGGATAAAATTTGCCGCCATCTAGAGGACCTTGACATCATTTCCTTGGGAAAACTATTTTAACTCTTTGGTAACAAATAATACACTGCTTTCTCGAAAGTATTTTGATTACTTCTAGGTGGCAGTGCATACTAACCAGAAACCTCGTGCGACTTTTTGTTGCCATGGTAACGTTACTGTTGTTAAAATGCAATTTCCATCTACACTACTTATTGGATCAAAATAAAATTAACATATTCGTGACCGGACGGACATTCTAAATGATTTGGGCACCTCAGATTTTGTCGCCGTTTAGTTTGAAAAAAAACAACTTTTGACTAACTTTAATGTAACTTTGTAACTTTTTGAACGATTTTGCCACAAAACTAATGGCATTCAATCCACATCGAAGCTTGCGGATGGTCCAAATTTCAACTCGATCCAAACCTTCGTTCGAACGTTATCATGAGCCAAAAAAGCTCTAGCTTCGTGCGACTTTTCGTTGCCATGGTAACGTTACTTTTGTTAAAATGTTATTTCCATCTACACTACTTATCGGATCAAAATAAAATTAACATATTTATGACCGGACGGACATTCTAAATGATTTGACCACCTCAGATTTTGTCGCCGTTTAGTTAGAAAAAAAAACTTCCGATTAACTTTAATTTAACTTTGTAACTTTTTGAACGATTTTGCCACAAAACTAATGGCATTCAATCGAGTACGAAGCTTGCGGATGGTCCAAATTTCAACTCGATCCGAACCTCCGTTCAAACGTTATCATGAGCCAAAAAAGCTCTAGCTTCGTGCGACTTTTCGTTGCCATGGTAACGTTACTTTTGTTAAAATGTAATTTCCATTTACACTATTTATCGGATCAAAATAAAACTAACATATTCGTGACCGGACGGACATTCTAAATGATTTGGCCACCTCAGATTTTGTCACCGTTTAGTTTGAAAAAGAAACTTTCGATTAACTTTAATGTAACTTTGTAACTTTTTGAACGATTTTGCCACAAAACTAATGGTATTTAATCGAGAACGAAGCTTGCGGATGGTCCAAATTTCAACTCGATCCGAATCTCTGTTCGAACGTTATGGCGAGACATACAAAAAAAAACAAAAAAAACAAAAAAAAAACAAACAAATTCAGTGACAATTTTTACCGGCAGAGTCAAATGGAAACGCTCGCTTAATCATCTTTGCTAAGCGAGAGTGTGTGGCTTTGTGGAGGGGATATTTTGGGGTTTTTCAGTAACAGTACTGGTCTGCATATCCATATAAGGTAATAGAACGAACGGCAGCTAGTGATTGGCCAGTCAAGGGTTAACTGTAGGTCAGTTTTGTAATAAGACGCTATTCGCTATTGGTAGCCGATACAGGTATCAGCTGGATTTATGGTAATGGACTATAAATTGCAGAAATCCTTTGTTTAAACTTGAGTTAACATGGCGTGGGTGGCCAAATAAGTACCAGGGACTGTGCTGGAAGGCGTACACACTTGGACGAGTGTTGAGCATGGAAGGTCCCAAGCGTCAGTTGGCAGGGAACGGTGTTGGAGGACGGTTGATTGTTGGGGCTATGACCGTGTTAGTAGAGACTTGGCGGGAAGTCGGTCGTGTGGAAGGTTGATTGTTGGTGGCTGCGGCCGATATAGTCTGGCGTGGATGTGAATCAATTGTGCACTTTTTATAGAGGTCCAAATTTTTTTATGCGTGTACTTCAACCCCAAATAGTCATTTTTAGACCGGGACCCCATTCGTCTCGCCTCTAATTAAGCTATGGCGGCCATCTTTAAAGATGGCGCCAAAGTGGAATAAGACTACCTTATTTCGAAGGAATCTTGGCATGTGGAACCACTTTTTCCATTAAATCGACCATGGGGAACTCAAATATGGCATCAGAATCAGAATTTTGTGAATTTCGAGGCAGTAAATTGCAAATTTTACAACTTTTAAGGCAATTTTTTTTCTAAATTTCACTGATTTCTACGACAGCCGAGTTGACTGTAATAGCATGCATAGAGATCAAAAAAAATTATGCATATACTAGACACCCCAATAGTCAGTTTTAGACCGGGACCCTATTCGTCTCGCCATTAATTTAACTATGGCGGCCATCTTTAAAGATGGCGCCAAAGTGTAATATGACTTCCACATTTCGAAGGAATCTTGGCATGTGCAACCACTTTTTCCATTAAATCGACCATGAGGAACTCAAATATTGCATCAGAATGAGAATTTTGTGAATTTCGAGGCAGTAAATTGCAAATTTTACAAATTTTAAGCCAATTTTGTTACGAAATTTCACTGGTTTCTACGACAGCCGAGTTGACTGAAAGAACATGTATAGAGACCATATTTTTTTTATGCGTGTACTAGACACCCCAATAGTCAGTTTTAGACCGGGACCCCATTCGACTCTTAATCCATTTACTTTTGGCGTCCATCTTTAAAGATGGCGTCTATAGTGTAATAAGACTTCCACATTTTGACAGAAGTTTTGCATGTGGCACCACTTTTTCCAATTAAATCGACCATTGGGAAGTCAAATATGACAGTAAAGTTATTATTCCGTGGATTTTGAGGCCGAAAATTGCAAGTTTTACACATTTTTAGGCAATTTTGTTAGAAAATATCACTGTTCCATCTTTAAAGATGGCCGCCATAGGTAAATGGATTGAGAGTCGAATAGGCTCCCGGCCTAAAACTGACTATTGGGGTGTCTAGTACACGCATAAAAAAAATATGGTCTCTATACATGTTATTACAGTCAACTCGGCTGTCGTAGAAATCAGTGAAATTTAGAAAAAAAATTGCCTTAAAATGTGTAAAATTTGCAATTTACGGCCTCGAAATTTACGAAATTCTAATTCTGATGCCATATTTGAGTTCCCCATGGTCGATTTAATGGGAAAAGTGGTGCCACATGCCAAGATTGCTTCGAAATGAGATAGTCTTATTACACTTTGGCGCCATCTTTAAAGATGGCCGCCATAGCTAAATTAGTGGCGAGACAAATGGGGTCCCGGTCTAATAGTGACTATTTGGGGTTGAAGTACACGCATAAAAAAATTTTCATCTCTATACATGTTATTACAGTCAATTCGGCTATTGTAGGATCTATAGTAATATTTTTAACAAAAATGCCTTAAAATGTGTAAAATTTGAATTTACAGCATCAAAATCCAAGTTTTACTAATTCTACTTCCATATTTGAGTTTATGATAGTCGATTTAATACTAAAAATGGTGCCACATGCCAAGATTCCGTCAAAATGTGGAAGCCTTATTTACACTATAGACGCCTTCTTTAAAGATGGACGCCATAAGTAAATGGATTAAGAGTCGAATGGGGTCCCGGTCTAAAACTGACTATTAGGGTGTCTAGTACACGCATACAAAAAATGTGGTCTCTATGCATGTTCTACCAGTCAACTCGGCTATCGTAGAAACCAGTGAAATTTCGTAACAAAATTGGCTTAAAATTTGTAAAATTTGCAATTTACTGCCTCGAAATTCACAAAATTCTTATTATGATGCCATATTTGAGTTCCCCATGGTCAAGGTGGTTCCACATGCCAAGATTCCTTCGAAATAAGGTAGTCTTATTTCACTTTGGCGCCATCTTTAAAGATGGCCGCGATAACTAAATTAGTGGCGAGACGAATGGGGTCCCGGTCTAAAAATGACTATTTGGGGTTGAAGTACACGCATAAAAAAATCTGGACCTCTATATAAAAATGCACAATTGGTACTAATGGTGTAACATGGAAGTCGGACTAATAGCGTGTGTTCAGCGGGCCCGAATAGGCGGAAGAAGAGCGAGGAGACGAGCAGTCTCATCTGTGACTATTTGTCAGGGCCCCGATTCATGTACATTTTTATCCCGGTATAAGCAGAGTTAGGTGGTATAAGTGCGGTATAACTCCGAATCCAATTCATGAAGACTTATCCCGCCTCGCACGGGGATAAGAAAATATATGTAAACAGATGGCGGACATTTTAAATTTTGCGTCTATGTGTAAAACGAGAAAAGTTGTCATTACCCTCATAAAACAAATCAGAAACCGTCTCGGGCCTAGGCCCAGATGTAGAAAATTATTCATAATACAACAGTGTAGGTCTAAAGTTCGATTAGGCTATAGGACTAGATAAAATTTATACTAACATAACACGTTTGACAAGCCCTTGGCCTCTCCTAGGCAACCCTAGGCCTGCACGACCTTGTTTTGACACAAATCCCGCACAAATAACTAGTTTTGATTACTAAAAGCCTTATGCAGATGAACAATAGTATGATAGTCCTAGGCTATTCCAAAATTTACGGCAATAATACGCCTTTTCTTTTCTTTTAATGATCTCACACAATCTTCTGTCAATAAATAAAAATGTGAAACAAAAGATGGTGCAAATTTTTAGTGTTCTTTTGCAAATCTGCTGATTTACATGGCTGTGGAATGCAGTGGAAAAAACATTTGTTGTACTTGTTGTTGGATTGAAAATTTCTGATTGGATGAGAGTTGCTCAGACTTAACCAGGCCTTATCCTGCCATGTCCTGCATTATACCGTCCTTATACCACTTATACCCGGGATAAATGTACATGAATCGGGGCCCAGGGGAATAAGCGGAAAAATTAGGCAAAAAATGATACAGGCAACAAACTTTACAGTGTGATATGTATGAGTATAACGAACATTTTTTGGGGCGACCCCAAATTTTGGTCCCCATAGAGTGTCCTTCAGTGAGATCTGAATTTTGACTTTTCAATATTTTTTTACAAAGTTTCTGGGCAATTTATGAATGAACACTAACATACATATTGGTAAGAATACTGTTTTACATACTGAAAAAAAAAGCCAAATGGTGGCCAATTGAATTTTGAGACATCTTTTCTTTGGCTGTGATTCTAGGACGGGCTATTATAGATACGGTCAAAATATTTTGCACAGTGATGTACATGACAATAATAGCTTTAGGCTTTTAGCTTTAGGGGCGGCGCCAAAATTGCGTCCCCATATTATGACCACCAGTTGACATTTTACTTTTTCACTAAATTGTGATACTCGATAAAGATTTACATTTTTCAACATATTTATATTGCTTATTAATATAAAAGGAAACTATAACAAAT